>CAVNYO010000161.1:0-53342 GCA_963692855.1 Mycena citricolor | reverse complement strand
AGCTTGATCATCGTGCTTACCGTGATAGTGGGCATATTCAGGAGATTTTGCGCCCCTTCCTTGATTCGATTCTGCACGACAAGCTGCTCATTGAGAGCATCCAACTGTATCTGGCTTCAGTTGACGCATCGACCGCTCGCGCGAGATCATACGGTGGATTTCGCATCTGCATCCGTCGTATCATCGGGCGCAAGTTCGTGAGAGTGGTAGAGGAGGACGTGGTGTGAGATCCCGTCGAGGAGTGAAGAGGTAAAAAGGAAGGCATCCTGTGCCCTCCTGCAGTGAGTCGCCGCCTGACCGCGTTATGAGAGGATACTGGACGGTCATGTGCATGTCAATCTATGTCATGACGACCGCACTGCCACCGGATGTCGGAGATCGGCATTACTTCCGGAATGATTCGGAGTAATGTGCCGATCACGGAAGCTCACGTGCTTATGGATAGTTTCAAGGCTCGGCCGTCGCCAGTGAGGAGTAAACAGATTGCAACAAAAATCTGCTCGAAGCACCTCAAGACACACGATGGGTACGTCGTCGCCACCGGCCGACCCACACTCGCCCTCTAACGAGATATGCAGTCCGTTACGCTGGAGCCGCCCTCGCCACCAACCCCGCCACCAGTAAATCATGCCCATTCTTCGAACGCCAATCGTGGCTCATACTATGTCTTTAGCCTCCCGCGCACGGGGTGAGTACCTCCGGACGCACTTCAAGAACATGCGTGAAGTCGCCGCCGCTCTTTCTGGCAAGTGATGACTCGAGAGTAGCTGTGACCGATTCTTACGGCTATGAAGGTTGAAGCTCACCAAGGCGTACACCTACCTGGCCGATGTCAAGGAGCACAAGCAGATCATCCCTTCAGGCGCTTCGCAGGTGGTGTTGGGCGGGCTAGCCAGGCAAAGCAGTTCAAGGCGACGCAAGGTGTGTCAAGATCTGTCTCGGCTAGCGAAATCTAACCATTGTTTCGTTCAGGTCGTTGGCCCGAAAAATCCGTCAAGTTCATCTTGCGCCTGTTGAAGAACGCCGAATCGAACGCTGACGCGAAAAACTTGGAGCTGGAGGACTTGTACATCAAAAACATCGTTGTTCAGCAAGCCCCGGTACGTGCCCGATCCGCTCTTCGTCGCATTCCGCTGATGTACTGCAGAAAACCGCCGCCGCACTTACCGTGCCCACGGTCGAATCAACCCTTACCAGGGCCACCCGACACACATTGAGATCATCCTTGCTGCTGCCGAGACGGAGGTGGAGAAGGCCACCGACAAGTCGACCTCCCTGGCGGGCTTGAACCGGAGACAGGTTGCACGGAAGCGGATCGAGGCTGCCCGCGAGTAATTTCCCGATCTTCTGTGTAGTTTCTTTCTGCGTCATGCATTCTCATGAATACTATGCCCCATGCTATGATGCGAAGTTTCTGTATCATCGGTCGCCATTGCAATCATCAACTACGGGTGTAGAGAAATTGACGGTCCGTGTTTACCTACCAGAGGACGCCTTGAACTTGACCTGACTGGTTTGATTTGTGGTCGGTATACTGGGATTCTGGAACTTATCAACATGCCGATCGCTCTAGTTGTGATCACTCTTCTCGACCTGTGCGGCAGGCCACGCTTTGCCACGGGACTTCGATGGGGTCGTCCTGCGCCTTTGTTGACGTATGGGTGATGTTTTGACCACTGAGCTGCTAGCAGATACGATTGCATAGAAGAATGGACATAACAGTACATGGTTGGTTTATAAACATATGAATAACATAAAATGGATGTGGGGGAGCAGAACCGACACACGGGCGTCGTTCAACCAGATCGGCGAAGATTGAGGAACGCTGCAAACTTCTGCATGAAGCTCGGTGGAGAAGCCGTGCGCGGATCGGGAAGCTCAAACAGAGCAAACTGCCCCGACTCGGGAGACCCCTTGATGGTCTGCAGCCACGCCCGCCCTTTCTGTATTGGAGCTGGAGCGCGTCCTTCGAGTTGCAGACTGGATCGATCGGCGGTCAATCAGCAGTCGAGCATTCGAATATCAGAACTGACGAACCTCATTGCATCGAATGTATTCAAAAACGCATCGTGACTTCGGTACCCGTCCAATTGCTGTTGGATGAATGTTTGGACCGTCTGAAGGGGCTGGATATTGTATGGGAGCATGGATGCTTCCATCGCTGTATATGCCTTCAGTCAGAGATAAACTAATGAGTCAGGCCTATGACTCACAGCGGATAGTACGCCGCAATATCTTGAAGGCGGAAAAATGGATGAGCTCCTTCTCCGCTTCGTTCGTCAAGTCCGACAGCTCATAAGCTGAGATCACATCTTGGCGCAACGCAGCTAACGAAACGATGTCAGACTCAAGACATTGGAGATGCGGTGGTTACTACTTATGAGGGGAACGACAGGAAGCTTGCAGTCGGTGCTCTTGCTTAGTTCCCGGCGATATGCAGCAAAGTTCTTGTCGTACATAGAGCTGAGAAGACGGTACTGCTCTTTGGACTTAATAGAAAGATTCTGCGCAAGATAAGATTGGATGGAAGAGAGAGACGGCGACGAAAACTTGCCAGAATTGTCACGCTCAATCGCTCCACCGGCCACAGAACCAAGCCACCGAATATCGCAGATGCAGTGGAGAAGTTGCGCAAGCCAAAACAATTCTATGGTGAGTGTCAGTCAAGTAGAGCTGTTTGAAGAGGAGAAAAGACTGACTGCAGCAACATCCAGCCAGAACTCGATACGCTGAACGCGGGCCGTGCGGTTCGCGAGGGTCAAGATGCTGTTCGCAACCCAAACCAGGATAGTTTCCTCCATTACGATGAGTTGCAGCTGTTCTTCACGCCTGTTCTTCACCCATTTGAAGACTGTGGGCTCGATGTCGATGGCCCGGAATAAACCATGTGCTTTGTGCGTGAGCTCGACAGCAAGCTGTTCACTGCCCCCGGGCGCATCAAAGCAAGACAGGCTGACGCCGAAATCGTCGTCCGGTGTGACGAGCAAGAAGAAATCCGGCGGGGGAGGTGGCGGCCCATCGCGCTCGGTGTCGAAGGTGCGTTGCCGACGAGGGTTGTAATCAGGCTGCGATGCGCGGTGTAGCGCATCCTGCAAAAGGCCCAGAACGGGGGCCGGGATGCCAGCAGCAGGGAATTTCCCCTTGACAAACTCGGAGAGCTGGGGCAGCATGTGTTTGTCATACTTTGGTCGCCAGTAGTCATCCAGCCAGGTGAGGATGAGTTGGGCGATGCAGTTGGCGACGTAGGTCTTCTGCTGGAGCCAAACACGCTGCTGGGGAAGAGACAGCTGGTCCAGCGGCAGGGGTGGCTGCTCGTCCCAGCGCTCTTGAACCGCCTCAAGAACTGCCTGGGGCGAGCTGAACAGACGGAAGGCGAGAAAGAACGTCTCTGAGACTTCGTCCATGGTGAACACGTGATGCGAAGTGAGGATGTGGACCAAAGCCGTCAGTGAGGCGGCCCGAACATCACCGTTTTGGTCGAAGCATATGGCTACGGCAGCTCCCGTGGGCAGCGGCATGTCGACAGTTTCCCCATTGCCACCTGGGTCGACTCGGTCATTGATGAACGATTGCCGCGCAGTAGCTTTCCGCTCCTCCAGAGATGATGCCAAGGCTTCTGAGTCGACACGGAACGACTTGAGAAAGTCCTCTCGGAGTTGTAGCAAGCGCTGAAGAAGTTTGTCCCGGCGTCGAGTACGCGGTTTTACTAGCGGCGACTTGGCCTCAGAAGAGACCACCGCCGAGACAGTGGTGGTCGACGACTCCGGGGTGATGTCGGTTGTACCCAGGGTGGAGTCGGCTTCTGTAGTCCGGGATTGGGAGTCTGAGACGGGGGAGTCCACGATAGGAGAATGCGCAACGGTAGAGCTTGCTTCGGCGTGGGGAGGATTGCTCTCCTCCGCCTCTTCGATCGGTAAGGCTGGTAGCGGCTTCATGTCCACCCGATGAAATTCCTCGACCTTCCGATGGAGAATCAACAGATGGCCCACTATGCCCCGAATAAGACGTTTGATCTCTTGTGCATTCTCCCTAACGCAGGGAATATCGCCGGCAGCCATGCCAGCTACATGGTCACGCAACTCGTAACTGCAGTGGACAATGGTGTCACGAATCTGAGTATGAACAATGCATTGTCGAAGCAGGAACTCGCGGTGGAAGATGCTATGGAGGACGGACTCGATGGAAGTGAGGAGAACTGTGACGAGCGCAGCGATCTCAGGAATACCCTCAGAGCCCGATTCATGGTTGACGAGCTTTTGAAGCAAGCGCCAGGGCACCGCTACCGAAGGAAAGACAACGTCGATGGGACCTTCGGCGATCGCCGTCTGAGGGACAATGCTCGATCGTTCGACCGACGAGCTAGGGCTGTTAGGTTCATCGCTGGATCCCGAGTCAGAAATCTAGCACGAAAAAACTCAAGAGGGTCGACATTACCTGCGAACACCTGGCAATACAGGGACATTGGTTGAAATGATCAACGGTCCAAACTTCTGGTGAACACGGCGGAGGCGCCGCACATCAGCGTCGGAGTGTGCAGGCATGGGAGAGGGTGGCAAGTCGAGGGTTCAGCAGTGCCCAAGAGTAACCCAGTTCCGGTTTATACTCCCGTCCTCAGGCCCAAGCGCTAGCCGAGCTTTGATGGCTTTCCAAAACGGGAGGATAATGGTAGATGTTTAACGTGACGACTGGGTAATTGTGGGTGTAATTGTGGGTGTAGCCGTGTGCTTCCGGTAGACATTTGGTATGCAGTCAGTTCACGTCGCCCAGTGTGTAGCGTCGCTCCTCGCGATATCCAGATCATCAAGTTCAGGAACAAGGCCGTTCTGTGGGACAGCAACGAATGATGTCCTGTTTCTTGATACAAAGTGCGGGTCATCGAAGGCGGGTCCGCGTCATAGGCCCTATAGCTACTTGACCTGTCGTTGAAAGGTCCAAGAACGCTCGGAGCAGCCGCCGGGAATGGCCGGAGCAGTTGGCGGTGGCGATGCTGCCCACATGCTACATGATGCCGGTCCACGTGAGGGACTCTACTTTCTTCCCAGCCTCCGCCTGTACCTGAGCGGACCTCAGTCACTGGTCTCCATCCTTCCGATTTCTGTCGGAGGACGCCTCATACCGGCTGCTTTATATCGCTCTCTTCCCCTCGTCTTCTTCGCGCGCCCCGCTCAGAGACCGTAACCTATTCAAGCTGCTTCCACGCAGCTGAGATCACCGCAGCAGCGCAGTCATGTCAATAGCCTCCAGCTCCAGCAGGTTGACACTCGATTAGTTCTCTGACCTTCGCTGACTCCGCACCAGAATGACTGAACCAGAGCGCCGAATGCGCGTCACTGGTATGTGCGGGCCCGTGCAATGTAGTGTGATCCTAACCTATCTTCAGTTTTCTCCGCCAACGGCCTCGTGAAACGAGATCTCCTCAGTCAGCCTTTCGCGCAATAAGCGCTCATATTCTCACTGTGCATCAGGTCTTCCTGATCCGTTCTGCGTCCTCAGTGTCGATGGCGAACAGGTGAACAATACGCCTATCGTTCGGAAGTCCTTGAACCCCTCGTGGAATGAGCACTTCGACGTGTATGTTTTGAATTTGATCCTCTGTCCTTTCCATTGATATGCGGCAGCGTTGTTCGCGATTCGTCCATGATTGCCCTGCAGATCTTTGACCACCGCAAATTCAAGAAGCGCGATCAAGGTGAATACATACCTCCTCCGATGGCGAAATTTGCCTCATCCTTTCTAGGTTTCCTTGGGGTTCTTAATGTTCCTGCTAGTGAAGCTATCGCTGCTGCCCAGCACCACAGTACGTCGTCTTTCCAATCTACTCCGACAGCTTTGTCATCCCTACTCGCAGCCATGATTACGCGAGACCTCACCATGACAAGCAACAACTTACCCGTTTACGGACAAATCAGCTTCTCGTTTGCCAGTCTGGCCCCTCCCACGCCCACTGAAGTCGGACTGCCGTCGCATGTAAACCATTCGCCTCGGCCGTCGACCACGGTCATGCCTTCGCCCAACTCATCCCTGTCTTCCCGGCCGACCAGTACTGCGCCAGTCCCAATCAACACGCTTGATCGAGCCCGGTCGTTAAATCCTCCTCCTCCACTACGACCTGCCACGAGCCAAACGTTCCAGAGCAGTTCCCCCTCATCCAGTCAGCTGGTTCGTCCCGCGTCTCTGCAAGCCTCTATTCCCCCCACCCCGATACCGGCCAATCATCAAACGGACGACGATAATGGACTGCCTCTCCCAGCAGGTTGGGAACGGCGTGTGGATCTCCAAGGACGGACGTATTACGTTGATCACAACTCGCGCACGACTACATGGCATCGACCTTCCCCCAACGCACAGTCCAGTATCCGGCCCTCTGCCCCGGCACCGTCCCCCGCGAGAAACCCCGCCGTCGCTGCACCCTCACAATCGCCTAGTCCTGTCCAGAACGGGGTCTATGCCGATGTTCCGCTACCATCGGGATGGGAGGAACGACGAACACCGGAAGGGCGGCCTTACTTCGTCGATCACGGGACAAGAACGACGACGTGGGTGGACCCCCGACGGGCCGGCCTTCCCCAGCCTCAGACGGCGTCCGCGGCGACCGTGGTGAACAGCAATCTAGGCCCGCTTCCATCCGGATGGGAAATGCGGCTGACGTCGACGGGCCGAGTGTATTTCGTGGACCACAACACGAAAACGACGGCCTGGGATGATCCGCGACTGCCGACGAACCCGGACGACAACGCTCCGCAGTACAAGCGAGACTACCGGCGCAAAGTCGTGTATTTCCGCAGCCAACCGAAGATGAGAGTATTGGCTGGTAAATGCGATGTCAAGGTGCGACGGTCGAGGATCCTCGAGGACAGCTACGCTGCCGTTATGGCGCTCCCCGCTGAAGAACTCAAACGGCGGTTAATGGTCAGCTTTGATGGGGAGGACGGTCTCGACTACGGTGGAGTCGGTCGGTGCGTGTTTTTGTCTTTACCTGTGCTCCGCATTCAATCTCACCCGGCGCCGCAGAGAATGGTTCTTCCTGCTCTCCCATGAGATATTCAATCCGAGCTACGGTCTGTTTGAATACTCGGCCCATGACAACTACACGCTGCAGATCAACCCTGCGTCCGGGATCAATCCCGACCATCTGAGCTACTTCAAGTTCATCGGGCGGTGTCTGGGGCTGGCGATATTCCACCGGCGATTCATGGATGCGTACTTTGTGCCGAGTTTCTACAAGATGATCCTCGGTCGCTCCATGACGCTTGGGGATCTGGAAGCCATTGACGCAGATCTGCATCGCTCCTTGAATTGGATGTTGTGCGTCTTTTTGCATTTGTTTATCGTCTTTCCGCTGAGATTTGTTCAGGGACAACGACATCACCGATGTGCTGGACGAGACTTTCTCGGTCACAGAGGAGCGCTTTGGTGAACACGTGACTGTAGAACTGAAGCCGGGCGGAGAGGAGCTGTCTGTCACGGAGGAGAACAAGAAGGAATACGTGGAATCGGTCGTGTCGTACCGAATTGCGCGCCGTGTGAAGGAGCAGTTCGATGCGTTCATGGAGGGTCTGCTGGAACTGATCCCGCCGGAGCTGATCACGGTCTTTGACGAGCGGGAGCTGGAGCTGCTCATTGGCGGGATGTCGGAGATCGACATGGATGATTGGACCAAGTTCACGGACTACCGGGGCTACGAGAAGACGGACCAGGTCATCGAATGGTTCTGGCAGTGCATCCGCTCATGGCCTGCCGAACGCAAGTCGCGCCTGCTTCAGTTCACCACAGGCACGTCCCGGGTGCCTGTCAACGGATTCAAGGATTTGCAGGGATCCGATGGGTACGTCGTTACTTCGTTGTCGTGACGTACTCGGATGCTTATGTGTTGCGTTCAGGCCGAGGCGATTCACTATTGAGCGCAGCGGAGATCCCCAGGGACTGCCCCGCAGTCACACATGCTTTAACCGACTAGATCTGCCTCCCTACGAGGACTACAAGAGTCTCGAAACCAAGCTGATTTTCGCCATAGAGTTTGTTTTTCTTCGTTATGTCGCAGTGCCTTCCCGCTGACGACCCGCGCAGGGAAACGGAAGGTTTCGGCCAGGAATGAACGCACCGAATCGCTATACATCCGGATTGCAGAATTCGCATTTCTGTTGGACACTGGATCTGTTGCTTATATTCTATCTACTCTACTACTTACCAGTCGTTGTTTTCGTTATTGCATCTCGTGTAAACGCTTGTATCTGTCTCTGTAATCAAGATCTAGAGGCCCAAGCAAGTACGGTGTGCAAAGCATTTATTGTGAAATAATTAGAGGATATGATAATCAAGATAATAGAATTCTCTCGAGCCCAAGGTGAAAATTAAGGATGAACGATCACGTGAGAACAGAGGCGGCCCAAATATGGTAATGTCGCTGATCAATAGTACGTGGCGACCTGAGACACCTGGTAGGCGGACCCGACAGAGCTGTACGAGGTGTTGTCGTTCCAGTTGCTGCCGCTCGGGACCCAGTAGCAGCTGCCGACATCCGAGCCGTTGAAGCCAAAGTCGGAGGTGCTGAGCGACCCGTCCGAATCGTACATGCTCCCGTAGTGCGAGACGATCTGCTTATCGTAGCCGACCTGCATGCGATATGTCAGTGAACAAATCGACAGCTGGAGAGAGAAGAAGAAACGCACGTGACGGCCGGATCTGCGCGTGATGTCGTGGGCGTAGCCGCCGAGCGACGCGTAGTATTGCTGGAAGACGATTATCTGGGTCTCGCAGTCGCAGATTTGCTCTGAGATGATCCTGCGGGGAGGAAATGTCGGTGTCAGGTATGGATCGGTCACAGACGATCGGGGGGACAGACTGTTTGGCCATTTCCTGGAGCACGGCGAGACGCTGCTGGACGATGTGCACGGATTGGGAGGAGCACGTGTAGCTGCTGTCGTCGTACTTGGCGTATGTCGGGGTGTAGTATTGGTGCGAAAAGTCCTTGGATCCGTAGAAGTTGTCGAAGCCGTCCATGGACTTGTAGCCGCCCCAGTTGTCAAATGACATATCGTACCCAGACTGTCCATACGAAGGCGGACTGTACACCGAGCCGTATGACGAGCCGCTGTAAGAAGCGCCGTTGTAAGAGGACCCGCTGTAGGAAGAATCCGTGCTTGAGGACCCGCTGTACGATGTAGACCCGTACGAAGGGGCGTAGCTCGTCGATGGAGCGCTGTACGAGGAGTTGTATGAATCAGAAGATGACGGGCCGGCCGAGTCGTCACGGGCGGCCTTGGAGCGGACGGACAGTGGGCCAGACACGACCCCGGTGGCAAGGGCAACAGCGATGATCAGCTTGGCGAACATGGTTTGCTAGAAACTGGGTCAGTCGTCCGATCGCGCAGGCAGCAAAGGGACTGCAAACCTTGAGAATGTAAATGGAAGGTCGACCAATGAATGTGAACGAAGAGAATGAAATAAAAGACTGTGGGCGACCTGGCCGAAGAGGTGAACGAAGGAGAAAGGAATGAGACTGGTTTGCTTGCTGCCACTTGCCACAGTTCCCCAGCTTTTTATAACGATGCACAATGTAGCACCGATCACTTACCGTTCCACTGGAACTGCGCGAGCCTGAAGGACGGAAGGCTCGATACAGGTCGGTGACTCTGGTGGACATGTGGGCGCACGTCGCGGACAAGTGATTGGAGGCCACAGCCTACAGCCTACAGGTCTCACTGATGACTACCTTGTCCTACACCCTCGATATGAGCCATTCAGAATGGGGGCGTCGCGCCCAATCATCAGCCGAGTGTTCAGATTGGACAGGCGCCATTGGCAGTGCGAAGACTGCCAGTGCAGACCAAAGTCATGCAAGCGTTGTGATTCGCCGAAAGAAGCCATCTGTTCTCAAGCTTCATGTCTCCCGTCAGCCTTCACGTCGCGCAGAAAGATGACCAGCGGTCGACAGAAACTGCGCTGGCTGTAAGCGTCGTCAAGACTTTGAGCGCGCGGCGATATCACACTTGCTGCTTCGACCGTATTAGTTGGACGCAAAGAAGATGAGACCGATGACACTCTCAAGGATCTTATCAGATCGAATCACTCTGATGTCATCCGATCAATTCGATTCTTGAACTCATGCCTGCACTTGGTTAGCGCAATGTCTAGGACACTGGCGACTTTTACTTTTGTCAAATATCTTCCCAGGACTAATACAAAGAATACTAACGTTCTGGCCCAGGTCCGACATGGAGAGTCGACTGATAACGTGGTCAGTGCAGCACATCTGAGTTGCAGCTAAGTCGCATCTGTGTGAAACGTCGTTGAATAGCTCTCACTTTGGGCTGGATGGCGCGACGCTACACTGACCAACCATGGTTCGTTCTCCACACTCCTCGCGGCTACTTGCTGACTCATATCACAGGAATGAACGCAAGTGCATTCGCCCTGAAATCGTTCACTTCCGTCTCCACTGACACCAGTCTAGCAAGCGCAGGCCGTCGCCGACGCGCTTTCCGCAACCAGATTCACAGCTATATACTCCTCGCCCCTACAACGCGCTTATATGACTGCTCAAGAGATCCAGAAGAAGCAGGAGGACCCCCTTTCCCTGACGACTTCTCTGCTGCTCAGGGAGCAGCACTTTGGCGAAGCAGAGGGGAAACCCTGGTCAAGGCGCGATCCCGCGCTGACGCTTCAGCAGCATTTCGTGGCTGGAAGGTTCCCGCATGTCGGACGCTACGATTCGTTTCCGCAGGGAGAAAGCTTACAAGACGTGCTGAAGCGCGCGCAGACGATGTGGGAAGAAGAGCTCTTTCGATTCGTGCAGGACGCGCAGGAAGCCGAGGCCAGCGCGCCCGTGCATATCGCCGTCGTGAGCCACGGTCTGTTTATCAAGGAGGCGATCCGCGCGCTGTCCAAGTACGACCCGACCTTGGACCTCTCTGCCACTCTTTCCCAGAGACTGCGCAACACCGGTTGGGTCAGAGTGGTGTTCAGCGAGAAGGTGCGGCGCCCGAGAGACACGGTTTTGACGAGACTCCTCATACAAGGTAAAGCCCCCAGTCGGTCTCTCCGAGCCGACAGTGCTGCAGGTGCGAGTATCCCACTTCGATGAGTGCAGTCACTTGTCCTCCGTGGTATGTACATTCTCGCGGGGACAACAATCGACGGAATTGACGATGGGATTCTCACAGAAGAGGCAGAGAGGAGGGATAGGACGCGAGGCAAGGGACAGTCGACAGAGGGACATTCGTGGATTTTTCGGACTGAAATCTAAACCAAAATGATACATAGGCTCGGGTGGGCGGGTTCTGGTCTGTGTCGTCGGCAGGAGATAAAGGAGAGGCAGAGTCCGCACGCACCATCGAGTGACCATTGCACTAGCCGGACCCATACGGCAATAGCACCTTCTTCAATTTGTGGGTCTGCGTCGGTGTCGAAAACACGGTGTTGCCCAGCCTGTTTAATCGTGCTGGAGGCTTGTTTGCGTGCAAATGCTGGCGGAAGGCTTGACCCTATAAAGAACCCCACAATCAGAGAACGTAACACGAGTCCAGAATAGGGCGGACGCGTTTGAATTTCCCGGAACCGACAGATGACCTCCATCGTTTCTTTGCGCCGGAGTGGGTTTTCATCTTGTAGCCAGCCTCAACGACAGGAGTTGTAGAGAAAGACCGGAGCGACCATAGTCTAGACGTGCAGTGTTGGAGGGCGCCAAGCATGGTGAAGATACCGAGGATGAGAGTGGGAAGAACAGCAGAGCCTCCGAAAGTGTCAGAGCATTTGGCATCACGTGCTCCTCCATCAGGCAGTCGACCAGAGTTGCCAAAGCTTCCACCTGCTTCCACTCGACCTCCATAATCTAAATTTTCGTCAATTATACACACACGGTGGTGAAAGCATGAGTGATCCGTCTACCAGCACTCCTCAAGAAGATGCCGACCGCGTAAAAGCAGCCACTCGTCCTCTGCCTCACATCCTCTGATGATCTACTCCAGATTCGCCTGAAACGTCTGGCGAAACTCCAAGGTGCCCCCGCAGCTTCACCATCACCCACCCCCGGCCCCAGCTCCGGCTTTTCCCCATCGGGGAGCTCGACACCCATCAACCCACCTCCCGCACCGGTGCAGCTTAAATCCGCGTCGTCGTCCAAGCCGCAGACTCCGGTCGCCCCCAGCCCGGCTCCCAAACGCGTCGTCAGCCCACCGGCGGCGCTCGCGTCTCCCCCGCCCACCAAGAAGAAGGCACCCCAGATCGTCCCTTTGAACGTAGATGCGTGGGAGCGCGACACGATCGGCCAGGTGCTCGGTGTCACACTTGATGTGCGTGCCGGCCCGTTTACCGTTTCGCATGCAGGAAAGTCAGGCTGACGGTGGGTGTGGCACAGCGAAAGGCGGCAGACGAATCGGGATACAGCGTTGTGTGGCTCAAGTCGCTGACGACCGAGCTCGAGGCCGAGGGCGGTACGGGATATGATTGGTAATATCTCCGAAGCATAGGCTGACCCTCGTCTCAAGTTTCTTTGGCGTTGAACGGGGACATCATCGATCGCTTGTTGATCGCGCGACTAGAGCTCGATCCGTCCTCCATGAGGTTTGAGCCTTGCCTGTTAAGTTTCTCGGGAACTAACAAAGAGTAGCGACGATCTGGATTATCTTCCCGTACTTGCATCTCTTCCCGCTCAACAAACGACTTTCGAGTATCTCGTCGGGTGTTGGAAGCGACTGAACACAGCCAGGTCCACTTTGATGAAGAAGGTGTGGATGGTATGTGTCGGAGCATGTGATGTTCTAATACAAAATACAGGCTCATCCTCCGGTCGACGTACAAAATGCACTCACACGTCTAGAGAAACTACGTGAGCTTGTGATCAGCTACACGGGGCTCACTCTGCAAGAGCCGCAGATGTTTCCTCAGCCTTCGGGGTATGTTTTCTGATTGCAGCGGTATTCACTAGCTCATGAGATAATCAGCAAGGCTCTGGGCTCTCCCGAACTCGTGTCCGCATTGCTCTCTATATCTGCTCTTTCTACACCGCTCTTCGGCTCGTCGTCGTCTTCTCAGAATACCTTGACGCCGGGAGACATCGAGGCGTTTCTGCAAGACCTTGCGCGACGCTTTGAACCAGATGACGAGATAGACGGAGTGCTGGGGCCTGTTGTCGAGCAACTGCTCTTTCATGAATCCTTGTTCCGACCAGAAGGTCTCGGCGGCGGAGATTCTGGTTGGAGAGGAGTGGTTGGCGGTCTGGAAGCGCTCGTGTCGATCAAATCCATCGCAGTCATGATCACTCGACTAGAGTCATTCAACCCTGCCACAGCGACTGCTCCAACACTAGAACGGGTGTCGCTCATGGGCCCGTTGTGCAGACTAGGTGTATTCGTTCGCGAATGGGTCTGTGCTTTCTTTGCCTCTGTGGACTGTCACTCATAAAGCCTGCATCTAGCCGGGCATCGGACAAACGTATTTCTCGGATCCTGAAAAGAGATCACGCGACGACATTGAGTCGTCACAGGCCAGTCTACGCGGGACGTTGAAAAGTCTTCAGGTGGGTGGGTGTGCGATAGCAGCTGAGACCCATCTCAGCCTCGACAGACCTCGTTGTTCCAAATGTTCAACACGTTCGTACGAGCGTCGCCGACGTCTCGAGAAGCTGTTCTCAGTTACTTCTCGCGTATCATCTCGTTAAACCACCGGCGTGCTGGAATGCAGGTCGAGCCAGACACGGTTTCGTCCGATTCGTTCATGGTCAACATACAAAGCGTGCTCCTTCGTTTCGCAGAGCCGTTCATCGATTCGACGTACTCGAAGATGGACAGGATTGATCCATTCTACTACGCACGTTCAGACCGCATCGACCTCAAAGAAGAGACTAGGATTAAGGCGACCAGCGAGGAGGCAAATGCATGGGCGGAAGAGCATAAGGACCCTTCTGGTGAGTCATACCCAGAGAATGGCCCCGTTACTTGTGCCGATCAAACCCAGGCGCGGCGCAAAATTTCATCTCCGACATCTTCTACCTCACTGTCGCGATGAGCCACTACGGAATTCTTCACACAATCTCAACATACCGGGACCTCAACCGGCCTTACGACGATATGCAGCGACACTTGGACATGCTGAGTGCCGATAATTCGGGCATGGGTGTATGTCACCGCGTCGTTTGCGAGGAAGGCTTTGAATGATTTCGCATACAGAATCCCCTCCGCCAGGCGCAGTTGGACAATGCCATCAACACGGTCAAGGCTGAGATGACCAAAGTTCGCGTCCTCCAGATCACCTACGAAACACAGCTCCTGGAACCGGAACTTGTTTTCAGGTCCATCGGCTTCACGAATTTCTTATCCACCTGGCTCATCCGTCAAGCTGATCCGAGGAAGAAACATCCGAGCCCCACTGTCCAGTGCGAATCATCGCATCTCTCTCAACTCTTGTCCTAACGTAACTTACGCTCAGAATTCCCTTGCCTCAAGAAGTTCCAATGGATTTCCGAGTTTTGCCAGAGTATATCGTGGAAGACATTGTCGAGTATCTTTACTTTGTGACACAGTCAGTCATCGCTTCCGACTCACGCGACGCAGCCACGTCTAATCGTAGGGATAGGTCGTCGCCGGATAAATTCGAACTTTCGGGCAAGACGGAGCTGTTGGTCTTTGCTCTCACTTTCCTGAACTCGACTTGGTACATCAAGAATCCGTTCCTGAAATCCAAGATCAATGATGTGTGTTACCCAACGACAGCATGAAGAATATGCTCACACTCTTTAGGTGCTGTTCTTTGGTGTCTGGAACTTCAACGGGAGGGATCGCCATGGGATACTCGGCAACATGCTGAACACGAATCAGCTGGCGTTGAAGCATCTCATGCCGGCATTGACGCATTTCTATATTGGTGTGTAGATCCGTTTGCCTTTCCATACGCCCATGGCCGACTGAGCATCGTAGAGGTCGAGCAGACCGGTGCTAGCTCTCAGTTCTATGACAAGTTCAATGCTCGGTGAGCGAATAGATCCTGCTGTGATAGATAGCATACTGATGTCTGTTAGTCGCAACATCGCACACATCCTGAAAGTGGTGTGGGACAACCCAGCGCACAGGCAAGCTTTGAATGACGAAGCTGCGAGGTTGACCTTCTCTGCTCTGCGCGAAAAATGACCGACTGAATGTTTTCCCAGCAATGTCGACAAATTTGTGAAATTTGTGAACTTGATGATCAACGACGTGACGTATCTCATGGACGAGTCGCTGGGGGAGCTCAGTCAGATCCACACCATCCAACAGGAGATGAGAGACCAAGCGACGTGGAACGCACAGCCGCAGCAGCAGCGGAGGGAGCGGGAAAACACGCTTCGGACGCTAGAACGACACGCAGGCGGTTACATCTCTCTCGGCCGAAGCACAGTCGAGCTGCTCAAAGTCTTTACGTCTGAAACCAAGGCGCCGTTCATGATGCCGGAGATTGTCGACCGCCTCGCAGCGATGTTAGACTACAACTTGCACGCCTTGGTCGGACCGAAATACCAGGACCTCCAAGTGCAAGACCCCCAGAAACTTAGATTCAATCCTAAGGCGCTCTTGAGCGACATTCTCCAGGTCTTCCTGAATCTGAGCGACCAGGACGCCTTCGTCAAAGCTGTAGCCAACGACGGCAGGAGCTACAGTGCGGAATTATTCGAACGAGCTGCAACTACCGCACTTCGGCGCACGCTCAAGACGGAGCAGGAAGTAGCTCAGCTGCGGGCCTTTGTCGCCAAGGTCGAAGTGTGTCGGTTGAACATGGAGGCAGAGGAAGATCTGGGTGAAGTCCCAGACGAGTTCCTGGGTGCGTCTCTCCCTCAGGCGCAGGCTCTGATCTGTATTACCTCAACTTGCCTGCAGATCCTCTGATGTTCACCGTCATGCGCGATCCTGTGATATTGCCCAGCTCTCGTGCTGTTATCGACCGGTCTACCATCAAGTCGCATCTGCTTTCTGACTCCAAAGATCCTTTCAATCGGGTTGCGTTGTCGATAGAAGATGTGATTCCTGGTCAGTCGCGCGTGAGGCCATAATCCATCCCGCATGCTGACTGCCATACACAGATGCTGTACTCAAAGCGCGCATCGACAAGTTCTTGGTCGAGCGAAGGGCCAAGTTGGCTCAGGAACGAATGGACACTTCCTAGAGATCTGTATATTCACATAATGTAACATCCAAATGAGAATTTGACACTGTAGCATTACTCCCTCCACTACATAACAGTGCAGTCGCCGTCGTCTGTCTTCTCTTGCTCTAATGCAGTCAAAATCCGTTTCTCCTCCTCGCTGAGCAGCCCTTTCTTCGCTCGCTCTTGCATAGCTTTGCGCCGGCTTTCCCGCTCTGCCCTGGCACGACTATAAATACATGTTGAAGATACGATTAGATGGTGTGGGATAACGTAGAATGAATGAGATAGGTTGGCCGTGAGATTGATACAGTGGATCAAGCCGTCGCGAAGATGGGCGGGGGTACAAAAGACATGCGGATAACGGGTTCGGGTTTGTTAGGCGTTTCCGGTTCGTTCAGGATGGGGAGAGCAGGGGAGGAAGGTGGGGAGCTGGTCGTCATAAATCGGTCGCTGTGAATAGAGGCACGCTGATGGGACGTACCGGTCGGTCTTGGAGAATAAGTTGGGGACACTGGAGGTTGACTTTCCTGTGCTCGTGGTGGCGGGTGATGGGGCCGGTGATGACTTCGGCTTGACTGGAGCTGGTTTGGCCTGAACATTGGCGGCCATACTCTTGACTGCAGTGACTGCAGCGGAGCTTGCGGCAGAGGCCTGCTTGTTCAGATCGAGTAGCCGGCTGTTCATCGTGGCACCTCCAGCACGAATCTGCTGAACAGCGGCGACTGGCTGGCAAGTATGGCCGTCCCCAGGGAAGCGGTGAGAAGGACAGAAATCCCGAGTGCATTTCTGAGGACGAATCAGTCTATTGCTCCGAATGTAATGAGCTGCAGACATACGGTGCATCGGATGGGAGAGAACAAGGTCTTTCCACACTTCGGTCGGGCGCACACGGGTGTGGTCTTCGCTTTGGCTTTGACCCCGGTCACCACTGCACAATCCACCATGAAGTGCGTTTCCATCACATCGTTCGGGTCCTGACCCCGGGGAATCGACAGGACGACGTTGCAGAACGGACAGTTCGGCGCGACTCGGTTGAACTTGGTCTCATCGTAGGCAGGGCACTTGTGTGTGCTGACCATGAAGTGGTCCTGGCAGAATGAGTGGGCACAGTGCTGACATTTGAATGGGAGGAAGTCGATGAGGGAGCATGATTCGTGCGAGCACTGGGACCCCACGGAAAGCATCTGTTCGCTGTTGGAGGACATCGTAGGAGAGTGATGGATAGGGTGGGAGGGAGACTGGGTATCCGGAAGAAGAAAGCGCGGTGGAATAAATAGGGAGCGCTTACGCGTCCCAATGCCAGATGGACGGTGCTAGAAATTGACAGACTCAGAGCAGGTAAGCTGCCAAGGCTGTGCGGTCGATCGCTTGGTCAGCGCATCAAAATCCTCTCGTCAGCACCTCATGTCCATGAGCGCCAGTGCGACGCCGACGCCCGTACTGGTGGAGGAAAGCCTTTCAGACTCCACCGAGTTCCTTTCTACAGTCGAGGGAGAAATCGCCTTTTTTCGAGCCATTACCCGTGCCCGACCTGTCGGCATCCACAGACATTTCCACATCCTCAACATCTTCCAGAACATACACAAAGACACCGGCCATGCGGTTGCTATCCAAGCTATCTGGGACAAACTGCGTACTCTGTACGATCTGGACGCGCTGGAAACTGTTGTATGTATTGAGCCTCACTCGCGTGATCTCATTTGTTAGTTACAAAACATCTTTACAGGACATCGAGTATGAGTCCCTCATGCCGAATGGCAGCGGAAGACCTGTAATGATGCCCTCACCTTCAATGAACGATAATCTCGCTGCACATCCGTTTTTCCGCGAAGAATACTCTCTACCCTACGACCAAAGGATGGAGGAAATGCTCACCGAGCGGAGGATACGCAGCACGCCTTCCCCCGTATCGTCCCCCGCCACACCCGTTACGAAACCACCAGGCCGCACGCGCGCAGGGCGTAAGCGAGGGAAGAGCAAGTTGGATCTGGCAGGGTTAGTGGGCGGCGATAGTGACAGCAGCGCTCTGACGCAAGAAAGCGGTGACGAGGGGATTCCAACGCCACATGAGAGCAACGCCACGGGTACCGAAGGTGGGGGAACTGAATTCGGTGGGGACGAGGATGTCGAAATGAGGGATGCGTCTGCCGGTACGTCCCGCTCTCGCAGTTGAGCAGCCAGCACAGTACTGATGACGGCATAGACCCCAGGGCAACATCGCCTTCCAGCAAACAAGGGCGTCGGAAAGCTGTTCCGGCTGTACCGATAGTAGCGCCAGTGCCAACACCTCCAGCTACTCCAGCGACTCCGCCGGTTCCAATTGTCCCCGTCAAACGACCACGTGGTCGACCGCCGAAGGATCCCAACGCGCCGCGACCAGCACCGAAGAAGAAAAAGAAATGAGCAGATTCTGTACTTTTCTCTACTGTACCTTCACCTATGTACATACATACCCCATTGGCTCTTGAGCTGTTTCTGCGTCCAGCGACTGTGGTCACGTTATCGTGATTTATCTAATCTTTTCGATCCCTAGCACTTACATCATCACCAATTTTTCCATGTCTACAATCACCACCATCCTGGACGCCCTGCCCCAGTCGGAGGATGAAATCGGCCAATACTCGGATTATGAATCCGATCCCGACTCTGACTTTGGCTCTGAGTTCTCCGATACCCGAGTAGAGGACGAAGACTGGGAACAGGCTGAAGGAGGTCAGGCTTCTCGTGCGGCCGTTTGTATGGCCCGGTCCCAACATTTCCAGACTTTACAAAACAATTCAACAGGCTCCGTCAACATGTTGCTGTGCGGACTGGGAACGCACAAGGGTCCGCGTCCGCTATCAACAAAACAGCTGCGGTCGCCGCCGTGCCTGCAATAAACCATCCCAGCGCTCGAACGACCACAACTGCACCGCCTCGGGACAAGACCACCGATCAGCTAGCGGCGCTTGCCAAATACTCTTCGCGGATTGCAAAGATCGACGCTCCGTATGCGCTTGGCGTCGGTGTGAATCGCAAGGGCCCCAGTGCGACTGCGAACCAGAAGGACAAGGCCGATCGAGCGACGACCGAACAAGTATTGGATCCCCGGACACGCACGATCCTCCTAAAGATGGTCGGTCGGGGCCTGATCGACGAAGTGAATGGGTGTATCAGTACAGGGAAGGAGGTGTGCACGAGCAGTCTGATTGTCGTTTGCATCTAACTCAGTTTTGCACGTCATGCCCAGGCCAACGTATATCACGCTCTGACACCAGAGAAGGCCCATCTTGCGCTGAAGATCTACAAAACATCTATTCTGATCTTCAAGGACCGAGATAAGTACGTCTCTGGTGAACATCGTTTCCGCCGCGGTTACGCACGCCATAATCCGCGGAAAATGGTCCGTCTGTGGGCTGAGAAGGAGATGCGCAACCTCAAGCGGCTGCGTACAGCCGGATTGCGTGCCCCAGAGCCGGTGGAGGTCCGGGAGAACGTGTTGGTGATGACTTTCCTCGGCGACAAGGAGGGATGGGCGTCGCCGCGTCTCAAAGATGCCGAGTTTTTGGAGAACGACGGCCCGCGACTGTATGAGGAGCTGCTACTCGGTATCCGGACGATGTACCAGCAGTGCCGCCTTGTCCATGCCGATCTGAGCGAGTACAACATCCTCGTCCACGAGGGCCATCTTTGGATCATCGACGTTTCACAAAGCGTGGAGCACGACCATCCCTCTGCCTTTGACTTCCTGCGGAATGACTTAAAGAATGCCGAAGAGTTCTTTGGGCGGAGAGGGGTCAAATGTTTGGGCATCCGTCAAGCATTCGAGTTCGTTACTCGCGAGGTCCTCCCGGAGCTTGCAGCGGAGAAAGATGTTCCAGTGGAAAACGCGGACACTGAACCGTTGTCGCTCGATGTGGACGCCAATGCACAGGCTTTGGCGGTTTTACGACAATGGCTGAACGATACTGAGCCCTCTTCCTCGGAGCCAGATACGATTCAGAAGGAGACTGATACTGCTGTGTTCCTCAACTCCCATATACCACGATCTTTGAATGAACTGATGGATCCCGAACGAGATATGGGGGATGGGGGTTTGGTTTTCAAAGATGCACTGGGGCTTGTGGACGAGGAAGATGATGAAAGCGAGGGGAATGACGAAGATGAAGACGAAGATGAGGACGATGAAGCCGACGATGAGAACAAGGATCAGGGTGAGGCAAGGTTCACAGCTCGCGTTCCCAGGGGACACAAGCATGAGGATAAAGATGCGAAAAAGGTGGGTACCGACGGCGTACAACGGTGCAGGCGCTGACTGGATGTGCAGGAGCGCAAAAAGGCGGTCAAAGCGGAAGCCAAAGAACGCCGGAAGCAGAAAATGCCCAAGGCAGAGAAGAAGAAAGCCATCAAGAAAACGAGTCGGGCATAAGCTCCTTCCACAGATAACTATTTTTGTATGCTACTACAAGTCGGTGACGCAGCCGTGGCTGGCGTCGGACACGGCCTTGACATATTTGTAGAGACCGCCCTGCTTGACCTTGAGCGGGGGAGCAACCCAAGCCTCACGCCGTACAGCGAGCTCTTCGTCAGAGACCTCGAGCTCGATCGAGTTGGCTACGGCGTCGACGGTGATCACATCTCCGTCTTTGACAAGAGCGATCGGTCCCCCGACTTGTGCTTCGGGGACGACATGGCCAATGCAGAACCCATGGGATCCTCCGCTGAACCGACCGTCAGTCAAGCAAGCGACGTCGAGTCCCAGCCCAGCTCCCATGATGAGACTGGTCGGCTTGAGCATTTCCGGCATCCCTAGGGATGGTGAATTGCCGGCCAATGATCACAAAAGGAAAGACGCACCAGGTCCACCTTTGGGTCCGAGATAACGCAAGATCACCACCGTCTTCTCGCCTTGTTTGATTGAGCCGCTTTCGACAGCAGCGACCATATCAGCCTCTGTGTCAAAAACACGCGCTTTCCCCCTGAAACTGAGCCCTTCTTTACCAGTGATCTTGGCTACGGCGCCCCCTGGGGCCAGGTTGCCCTTGAGAATGCGCAGATGTCCCGTTTCCTTGATTGGTTTGTCGAGAGGTCGGATAACGTCCTGCGACGTAAAGTCGAGCTCGCCGTACTGGTGTGTCCAGCGCTCGAGATTTTCACCCAAGGTCTTGCCGGTGACCGTCATGTTGTTACCGTCAATGAGTTTGTTTTTGAGGAGGAAGGCCATAATTTCTGCAGCAGCGGTTGGTCGAGAAATGCTGTCATCAGGGACTGGCACGCACTGGGGATACCACCGATCTTGTAGACATGTTCCATCACATACTTTCCGCTGGGCTTGATGTCAGCCAAGAACGGAGTCCGATCTGCCACTGATTGGAAGTCATCGATGGTGAGCTCGATGCCAACAGAATGCGCGATGGCGATCAGATGCAACACGGCGTTTGTGGATCCTCCGAGGATCATCGTCAGAACCTACAAAGAGATGTGAATCAAGGCACAAAAATGGCACAATGAGTGATGCTGACCATCGCGTTTTCGAATGCTGAGCGAGTCATGATATCTCGGGGCAGGATGTTTTGGGCGATCAGGTTGTGCATCACAGGGCCTATTGATTTGCATTCCGCGATCTTTTCTTCGGAGGTGGCGGGGAAGGATGAAGAGCCAGGTAGTGTCATGCCCAATGCCTCGGACGCGCTAGCCATCGTGTTGGCCGTGTACATCTGCGACCTTATTAGCGTAGGCCGGTCATTGATACTGCAGACTGACCCCTCCGCAAGCGCCAGGTCCAGGGCAAGCATGTCGTACTGTATTGTACCGCTCCTTTTCTGCTGCGGGAGTCTGACCATCCATCAAGTACTTGCCGTAGGACTGGAACGCGGAGACCAAGTCCAGTTGAGGCATTCCCTCGCAAGAGCCTGGACGGATGGTGCCTCCGTAAACCATGATACCCGGGCGGTTAAGCCGACCGACTGCGATGTTTCGGCATCAAATGTATGCGGGTGAAGTTCAACCACTCACGAGCCATTAACACGCCGGGCATGTTCTTATCGCATCCCGGGACAACAACCATTCCATCCAGGTGATGCCCGCCCGCGGTCGACTCAACGGAATCGGCGATGAGGTCACGCGAAGGGAGGGAGTACGACATTCCGGCGGTGCCCATACTGATTCCGTCACTGACACCGACAGCACCGAACTGGTATCCAATAAGGTCCGCGTCGGTCAGCGAAGCCTTGATGTCCTGTCCCAGACCCAAAAGGTGCTTGTTGCATCTGAGAAGGTCTGCATTCAGCAAGGAACAGCTGAGCACCTTTGACTCACGGGTTCCCTTCGTACCTGACAACGCGTCAGCCGAAAATAAGGTACACGGAACAAGTTTACCATATACTAGCCACGCCAACCATGGCTTTGTTGAAGTCGGCATCACTGTTAACGCCGTCTGTCGCGTAAAGCATGGCCTGCATTGTTTGAGCGAATGAGAAGGCAGGCATTAGTGGGCGGCGCACCTGGCTTGCGCCCTGGTCCTTGGGCTGCGTGATAATTCGGCTGTGGCGGTTCATGACAGGGGCCTCTGTGCACGGCGCACATGTTGTCGAGAATGAACGCGCAAGGGCGCGAGAGGTCCGGTGCAGCATACTCACACTTGGTCGCAACAACTTTTTGACTCGACAAGTGATGTAAGTAAGAGCGATCGGTTGATCGTGTGATGCTCAGTCACGTTTTATGATGGGGGATAATGGAGATCGCCGATGCTTCCAGATTTGGAGAAGCACATTAGATAGCGAGGAGCCGTCCGAGTCTGGAGAGGGGGATGCTGCGGCTGTCTGAGGGGGACTGTGTACACATCGATTGTTACCTTTCTTTACATAGACAATGTGCATGTTTGGCTTTGTCCGCAGACGATGAACCTGGAATGTAGAAAAAAGACCACATCAAAAGAATTAGGGTTTCTGCACCTTACCACTATCGTGGGTTGATAGGCGTGAGCTCCTAAGCTGAATTCTTGTTTTGCTGTCGCCGATGGAAGGTTAATCTTCGAATGCCAGTAGCTTAAAGCCTCAAAAATGACTCGGCACCCACGAGGGAACAATATCGTGGCTGTAGTTTATCGGGGAAAGGCGACAGAGAGCAGAGAGCCTCGGAGATCAATCTGGAATAACTTGGCCAAATCATACGAAAGGATATGCCAGACTTTGTGGCTTTCACCCTCTGTGTCCTGCGCTTTTGGGCCCGTTCGCGCGGAAGTAATCTGCATGCGACCCGCGGTTGCATCCAGTTCCACTATTCTCCCGCGAGAGTGATCGAGCGGACTGGACAACGAATTTGAGACATTCTGGACGAGCTGGATGGGCTCTTCATTCCCTCGGGACTCCTTTCCCTTCACCTCAACGACCATCTCGTTCTTTCCTTCCGACTACACTCTTTACGCTACGTGCCACCGCCCGCCCGCTCGCCTCTTTTCTCGCCCGCGGTTGCCTTGAGATGGCTAAAGAAAGCTCGCTGCCCTCTAGCCTCATCCCACATCTATTCGACAGGCCGCAAGAACGAAGAAATGCGTCTCCCAGCGCAAGCTTGCAAGAGCCGGAGGAGGCCCCTGTCCCGTTCGAGCCAAGTCGACATCCCCCGTTTTCTCTTCGGCCTCTTGCCACATCAGATTCTTACCGACAACATCCAATACTATACGAACCAGACGCTGGGCATCTACCTTCCGGCTCCGGCTTCAGTGTGGGATCTTCCTCATTCCATGCCTCCGGTTCACATTATCAAAATCCGCCGCCCGGCGAGACAAGCTATCGAGCAATTCTTCAACATCGGCAGCACGCGAGCTCGCCGCAATATCCTGGCAATACCAGTCACTCGCGTTTGGCGGAAACCACGCTGCCTTGGGTCGAGGGCCAAGCGGGTCCTTCTCAAATCCCATCGTATGCCAGTTCGAGCCAGCCAGGGTACCCGCAGCGGCGTTCTGTCGATCCAATCTACCCGGGCGAATGTGCGTCAGTCTCAATCTTCAAGTAGCCCATATCTCACCTGTTACAGCATCATACGAGAGACTCCGCCCCGACCAGGAATCCCTGCGCCTGCCTTTGTCTTACGAAAGACCGTTCGATGGAAGGTATCCTTACCCAGATCCTCAGTACTTGCCGCCACTACATCGGCCTTCGCCAGCGGCATCAGCGTCGTACGATGGCCCAAGAGGGACCCCTCGCCAATATCCCTACGAAGACGATGATCCCAGGCCAACAAAGATCCAGAAGAAGATCGGGGTAGCATGCAACTTCTGTCGACGTGTGTTCATATCTTCTCTTTGTGCCGCAATGAGGGTTGACTACTTCGTCTCAGAACGAAAGTTGAAATGCGACGGCAAGAAGCCGATCTGCGGAAATTGTGAATCACGCGGGAACATTTGCCACTTCCGCTCTGAACAAAAGCGTCGCGGTCCAGGCAAGGGCAAAAGCAGCAGAAAAAAGACAGACAGCAGACGGCCAGAGGGGTCTTCCGGCCGACGGGATGATTTTTTGCCAGAGTCGCGTTTCCGAGACGATGATGGCACCTCAATGCCGACGCGGCGATCGTATGATCTTGCGTCTCAGGGAGACTCGTCACCCACGACAGGAGATGACGAAGATGACGACCAGCAGCAATATGCAGAAACGGAGTATCGAGAATCCGATTCTCCCCGGACAACGAGGAGACGGCAAAACCCGGACGACCGCGAAGGACAATACTCACGTCCGCCAGAGGAACACGACAGACAGTAGGGCATTGCGATACTTTGAGACTCGATGTCGAGCGCAGAGATGAGACATGCCATATCTGAAGGTTCCGAGGGAGTGACAGGGCTCCGCTGCTTCTTTTTACGTACTCGTTTCCTCGTTCTCGGCCGTCAACCGCTGGGACTGGACGCCTTGAGGCCAGTGTTGCATTCTGCACCTTATTCTAATAATCGTATCCGTAGTTTTCATACTGTTCTGCATAGTCATAACTAGGAGGGCATGGCCCATAATACATGTTGTTGTAGAAATCACCAGATTTAGAGTCGATTCATAAAGAACCTGATTGTCGGCTGCGAGTGCGAGGCCGCGAGCATATTAAATAACCAGCCCCCCAGCCTTGATCTTTTCCTTCGGTCTCCCCCACGCTTACCGGGGCTAACCAAGGTTGCAAGCGCGGGACAGTCAGACTCGCTTCAAGACCAACTCCGATTCTCGGGACCTATCTTAAATAACTTGGTCCGGGTCGGGTTGATCAGAGCTTTGAATCCCCGCTTGCAGCCGCTTGTCTGACGGTCGAGCCTGAGTACGCTCGTCTCTTTCCTCGCGCGCTCCCCGGCTCCCTGAATCGCTCGTCCTGTCGTCTGTCAACTTTCCTTCGCGTCTTTTATGCAGTCCGTCGAACCACGGAAATGGCAAGATGATCGGGATTCACCCTACAGCCGCAACCCCACCGGAACTGGCTCCAGTCAGTGGATTCCACTCCCTACCCTATGGTCGTCACTCATTCAAACACAGCTGGTCTCACTCTCCTGGTCGCAGGATGTCGAGGAGGCAAGTTTCCCGCCCTCTACCCCCATTCCGCGTGCAACGCGTCGCTGAACGTTCTCCGATCAGGGAAGAGTTCTTTCCTCCGCTTACTCGTCGACACGAGCGCCATCTCGGCAGACGCGCCCCCCGAGCAGATTCAGGCCCTGGCCAAGTTCATACAAGCGTCCAATGCCCCAACTTCGAATATAAGAACGGTCGATTTCACCGTGTCGACAGACTCGGGACAGGACCTTACCCTGACACTCATTGACACTCCGGCGCTGGATGCCCAAGACGAGGCGCACAATGCAAGGGTCGTGTTGGAGATGCTTCATTCGATCGAGTCGCGGTTAGCGCAAGGAGAAGACGAGGTGCGTGGGCCGCATTTTGTGCTCATCGGCGCGCATTAACAATGACGCGTAGGAATGGACCGCCAAAAACGGGGACCCTTATGTCCACTTGTAAGCTGCGATATTCTTCTCTTACTCCTTCCGTCCCCTCATAGTTGTCTTCATAGGTGCATTTACTTTCTTGACCCTGATCAAATTGTCCCTCCACCATGCCCCATTCCAGTCCTTCCCCGCTCTCGGGCCGACAGTTTTTCTCAAGGCGACTCGGAGCTCACTCTGGAACCTCCCCTGCCCAGCAATCCATTGTTGCACCGCCCATCCCTTCCTCAGTCCGAGATACAAACCATCCGCCGGCTCTCCTCGCGGGTTAACGTCCTTCCCGTGATAGCCCGTGCGGATCTCTTGTGCAACGAACGGCTTGCGGCTGTGAAAATGGCCGTGCGAAGAGATTTGGCTCTGAACGGCATCGGATTTGGCATATTCGACATCGATCATCATCCGGGCGCGGACAGAGAGTATTCAAATGGCACGAGCAACGGGACATCAAAATCACCGCCCAACTCTCCATCGCTTTCGTCACCGCTTCTGAGACTCCCCTATGCCCTTATATCTCCCGACGCCTATTCTCATAGCGACGGCGTCCATCGGATCCCTGTATCCCGGCACGAACTCGCTGTCCAGTACACTCCATCACCAACATCTGCCTCCAAGCAAAAGCAAAGGAAATACACGAGATCCTATCGCTGGGGCACGATTGACATTTTGGATCCCTCTCACAGCGACTTCGTCCCGCTTCGCACTGCTATCTTCCATCACATGAAGGCATGTTGTGCCGCATTCTAGAGAGAAGCACCCATCTCACCATGCTGCAGACCCTCCAGAAATACACCAGAGAATACTTATTCGACAAATTCCGGATCGAATGCTTGCCGCAGCGCTCCTCGAGTCGGCATCTGCCTCATCTAACGTCGCTGAGGCTGAGCAGCTCGGTATCGCACGGAACCCGCCCGATCTTGGCCATTGACACAGCCCCCGAGAACGCTGGACCCGTTGTTGGTCGCCGTCACTCGTTACGGGAGATCACCATTGGCGACGTCCATCCCTCGCGCAATGAGTCCGCGACTGCTCCCGTTATGGCCAGAGGGCCGGCCCCCGGTCAGTCCGAGCTTCAACTCCACATGCCATGTTGCAGATGCTGACATGTTTTGAAAGGCTCAGCCACCATGGGAAGACAGCGGAGCAAAAAGATCACCGTGGCATGCAACTTTTGCCGATGTGGGTGTCCTTCTCATATCAGATAAACATCGTCATCAATGATGGAACCAATTCACAGCCCGCAAATTGAAATGTGACGGCGGCCGCCCTTCGTGCAGTCAGTGCGTGAAGCGCTCTCATCCCTGCGACTACATGGTCCAGAACCGGCGACGAACTACCGTACCGCTCAGCAAGGGGGACGAAAGCGACAGTGCGGAGAGTGTCGAGGAAGGCTTGATCGAGAATGCAGATCAATCTCTTTCACCTGAAGTAGTGCCGCGCCGAAATCTGTCTCCGCTGCTGGACCGCAGAGACGAGCTCCCGCCGATCGCCACTGTTTCTCGTCGGTCTTTGGACAACGAGTTGCCGCACATCACCACCCTTTCTTTGCCCGACACCTCGCCGTCGACTCCCGGCCAGATATCTGCACCTTCTCTGCCGCCGATCCTGCCTGCATCGGAGCAACAAGCTGCGCAAAGGAAGCGCGCCGCGACTGCTTCGGGGAAACCCGCGCGTTTGCCGACCACTTCTGGTCCCAAAGTCGTTGCTTGCAATCATTGTCGAGGTGTGTGGCCAGCATTTTGTCTGATCTCGTTCTGAGCTCCCATCTCGCAGCTCGCAAGACGAAATGCGACGGGATCCATCCTTCCTGGTAAGAGCATGGGATACCGCCTGATGTAGAATTATACTCAGATTCCTCTAGCTCGAGTTGTACGCGACGCAATCTGTCCTGCACTTATCTGCACGACTCGAATGGGAAGAAGCCCAATCGACGGACATCTCAGCCCTCGGCTTCTCCCCCTCCTCTGCTTCCGGACGACGGTCCAGATGATCACAAGAGGCCGGTGGATCACCTGGACACCAGTCGGCCGCCGAAGAAAATGAAGATGTCGATGGGTGGCTCGCCCTGACCGACGGATATACCCGCGCATCTTGCTGTGCCTACTACTAGATACCTTCATTTGTTGTCTCCATCTTGTTGTCTTGGGTTTAGGCTTACTTGTATCTGTAACATAAAATGGGCCACTGTATACAACATGCCATCTCTTTGATGCGCAGTGGCTGTGCATTTGCTTGTCAATCTAACTCAGGAAAGTGTCCTTGGCCCTGGCTTACCCACGCTCCTGAATCTTTCCTGGTGGCCACAAAGGACGTTCACTCATCCTTTGCCCTCTCCGCCTCTCATTCGTCACTGCCATGTTTTCCTTCCGTCGCAAGTCTACTACTCAACCAGAGGCTCCACGAATCCGCACCTCCCCCTCTCTGCCAACTCTCAACAGTCAGGGAATTCCATGGCCAGAGAACCTCATTGATGTCGAGGCCATCCGCCAGACTTCCCCAGATCTCGAGCAGCCTAAATCTCCGATTCAATCCGCTGCGCGGACCCCCATTCCCTTTCATAAACCCTTCCGCGCCGCTTCTGGCCACGCTGGAAATGGGACCATTTCTTCCCTGTACATGTCTTCCCCACCGTCGGCTTTCAACACTCCAGATGGCCGCAAGTCCTCCGCCTCCAACACGCGTCTGAGCAGTCAACGTCGGGCCAAAGTTCCTCCCACTTTCAACATCATGGTGGGTCTGGTACTCCTGCTTTGTGTCTCGCTTTCATCGGGCTCTCACAGGTTGTGGGGAGCAAGGGCATAGGCAAAACAAGGTGCGTGGCTTGGAGTCTGGTCGTAATGCGGCACTAAAGAGGTTTAAGCTTGTTACGCTTGCTCTTGGATACCGCCGATGTGTCTCCGACCGCAACGGCCGACCAGCGGGCCGCCGCTCATGCGTTCCTTCGCGGACAACCCAAAAGCACTCAGTCGATCCAGACAGCCTGCGTGGAAATCTGTGAATCCCGCTTCGATAGAGTGTTACTTTCGGTCATTGACACGCCCGGACTCGACTTTTCGGAGGGTCGCGAGCTGAAGCTGGAACGCCAAGTCAACTCGGTCATGAAGTACATTGACGCACAGTATGCTGATACGATGAGCGAGGTCAGTTTCTCACATCTTGCTCTACAGCGACAGCTGAAGTTGGTCCAGGAATCCAAAGTGGTCCGTAAAAGCAAAGGAGACCAACACATCCACCTGTGGGCTCTTTCTATGCGATCTTTGTTCTGATATTGAGCAAAACCGTCCTAGGTGCATCTACATGATCGACCCCACGTCAATCATGTCCAAGACTGGCCGCGCAGAGCAGTCTTCGCTGCCTCAGAAAACGCGATCAGAAACTACAGTTTCATATCGCAATCCTCCTGATCTCGTGCCGGATACTTCCTCGGACGACTCTGAGGATGAAAGTGAGGGAGCCTTGACTATGAGTCCAGCCGAGCTTCGCGTTATCCGTCGCCTCTCGGCTCGGGTCAACTTGCTGCCCGTCATTGGTCGCTCAGATGCCCTGACGGATACTAAACTGGCACAAGTGAAGACCGCTGGTTAGTCCTCTTCCCTCGGACCGCGTTTGAGCCTGTTGACGAACCTCTTCGGTAGTACAAGAAGGTCTTACTGGGGCAGGGCTCGATTTCGGCGTGTTTAGTCCTCCCAGCTCGGAGACGGTTGAAACCCCGAAGCGACGTACTCGCTTTACCGAAGCGCACGGAGACGGAAATGGGGAAGTGAAAGACGAAGAAGAGGAAGAGGATGAACGCCAATCGCGACCTGTTATCAAGTTGAGGAGTCGCAACCGCGGACTATCACGTTCGCGTTCTCGTCGAGATCTCTCTCGTGCAGGAGACGACGACCGCCGGCCTGTCTCTCCCGATGCCGAGAGTCTGGCTCAAGTTCGGTTCTCCGCTCACATCGTCGCCAAGACCGACCTGAGCACGTTGTTGCCCTTTGCGCTGATTGCGCCGGAAACTAGGCGGAACAAACGCGACTCGGAAGACACACACGCTCTCAACACTCCGTCTTCTCTGGTACGACAGTCTGAGGATGGACACACCTCTGAGTCATCTGTTGATGACCAGACTCCGTCGACCCCGGCTTCTGCTCGCTCTGGCAGAGCCTTGCCTTTCTTGAAAGGCCCGATGCACGACGATCTCAAGGGTGTGTTTGTGCGCAAATACCGATGGGGAACCATCGACGTCCTGGACCCCAGCCACTGCGACTTTGCTGCTCTCCGAACAGCCGTTCTGTCCACTCACCTCAATGTGCGTTCTGCGCAATTAAGCAGAGATGGCCTTCAATTGACTTGTTACTCAGGTTCTCAAAAACCACACGAAAGAACACTATTATGAGAAATTCAGAACAGAGAAACTGCTCGCTCGCCGTGCAACTGCCAACTTTACTGATGAAGAAACTCAGAGACTGCTGGAAGGTGGGTTTCTCCATTATCTATCCACTGTCTCCTTTCACTCAAGTCCGACAGATCTTGGATTGTAAAACAATCTCGATGCTCATCTATCGCTGTAGGAAATTACCATCTGATGGATTAGTCGACTGGATTATCAGGTCCTGGATACCCCTATCTTTATTCTCTTTCTGGTTGCTCAGTTAATCTGCTATGTCACCACGTTCTTTTGCTTCAATTTCTCGATAGCGTCCTCCGAAAGCTCATCCAGTCGGCACAAGAGATAATCCACCTGGTGCAGTGAGGGTCAGGTCAGATCAGAACAGTGAAATGTAGTCAGCCTCACCTCCACTTCCTTGGTTAGAGGAATGATGAAGCTTTTGTACAAGTCGACGACACCGTCGACGTCAATTTTAGTAGACACGTCAATGTTCCCCTCCGCATCTCGTTTGAACTCCCCGTCGGGGGCGAAATCCAGCGCATAAGTCTCCGCTTTCTTCTTCAGGCGCAGCAACAGCTTGCGTTCGACCTCCGGCTTGGTTATCAACGCTTCCAGCGCTGCAGTGTTGCGAGTTTGGATGTGGGGTATGAAGGCCGCTGGGTCTTCTTGAAACTTGGATTCAGACACGAATTTACCTGGATTGAAAGATTCGATAACCCAGCAAAGAGTAGACTAGACGATTACGCTCACCATAGTGCACGCGCTTGCTGATCGACTGCAGCGCCTCGACGTCAATCGTCGCAGCACTGCCATAGTTGCCGTCCTCCTCGAACTCCTCGTCACCGGTGATGCCGCGCGCGCGCTTCCCGGCGGCCAGGGCCGCTGTGGCGCGGCGTGTGATGCGCGGCACGATGGTCCGCGTGTAGAAGGCGAGGATGGACGCGTTGGCGTTGACGCTGTTGGGGTAGAGGATTTCCGGGAACTTGAGCGGAGGGAGCACCGGGTGCGGGAGCTCGGACGATGGAGTAAAAGGGTACTCGTCCGGACTTAGACGGAGAATGAGCCATTGTGCCTGTCAGACTCGGGCAGTCGTCCTCACCTAGTGTACCGTCTTGCTTTGGCTGGGATGGAGGATATTAGAATCTGCATACTAAACAAGGGCATGGGCTTACCGTGGAAACTCTCCGTCTCCTTGAGGAACCATTCAAGCCAACTGCCCGCAAATCCGTCGGCGGCCAGTTCAGGGAACGCGCCGCGGAGATAAATGCGGGGATTCTGGGCGAACTGCGCTCGCTCAATGAGAGAGAATATGATAGTGTCTTCGAGACGCGTCAGAACGCCTCGGATCCGGTCTAGGGACAGCGGATCGTCGACAATCATGAAGTTCTGGGACTGCATTCTGCGTCTGGGTGAGATGAGGGCTTGAATGTGCATCCTTGAGGGACGCTGCGCTCACGATCGATGGGCGTGGCAGGTGGATAATGAGCCGTCGTCCTGCTGGCGTGGTTGTTTGCGTCAAGCTTAGTCGAATAATAAGCAAGCGCCCAGGTGATCCGCTTTATCTTATTTTGATGGCGCTGCTTATGTTGGTACGTAATGAAACACAACTTGATCGGCCGCGCGACGGCCGCGGCCTCTCCTTCGAGTCTCTGTCTGACTGTGGCCTTGAGGCTGGTGCTGCCGTTGACATTCCTACCTGCAAGCACGCTGATTTCAAGTCTGTTGACCTCAAGAATAGTGCTACTTCTGCGGCTTGGTCTATTAAGGATTGATCCTCTTCGAACGTTCTGTCGACTCCCAACTTCTTCAGTCCCCACCTCGTCACCAATGAAGTCAAAGCGAGACGCGTCAAGGGAGCTGTAATATTCGTCCGGAACTTTACCGACCGGCTGGTTCTAATTCTGGTCCTCGCACTCCCTGAGAAGGACTGAGAGCGTATAAATGGCTCAGGCTTGATGGGCCAGTGTCCTCAAAGATGTCTTCAACTGCAACAACCGAAACCCACTCATCCATTTTCCGTCTTGTCGGCAACAGCGTCAGTGGCAAGGGCGGTGCCCCAGATGTCTCGTTCCAGTTCGCACCCATCGAGGAGGCGCAAGTGTCCCGAGCAATGATCAAGCGGTGCGGTCCAAAGTCTGTGTGTTCTATCCTCCGCTGACCCCGACATTTCGCTTGCAGCTACTTCGACAGCATGTACGACAGAGCTGTTTCTGACGTCGTGATCGTTGGGGCTGGCAGTGCAGGACTGTCCTGCGCATACACTCTCGGCACTCAGCGCCCTGACCTTAAAATCACCATGTCGGTCGTTTTTCCGAGGTTGGAGCGTTCTGACTGTCTGATATAGCATCGAAGCCAATGTCGCACCTGGGGGTGGAGCCTGGCTTGGCGGGCAGTTGATGAGCGCCATGGTGAGAGACCTGGGCAATAACGCGGCCCTGCACGCAATGAGACAAACATCTTCTCCTCCAGGTCATCCGAAAGCCGGCGGACAGCTTCCTGCGGGAGATCGGAGTCCCGTTCGAGGATGAAGGGTCGTTCGTCGTGGTGAAGCACGCCGCGCTGTTCACGGCGACGCTGCTCTCCAAAGTCCTCGCGCTCCCCAACGTCGTTCTTTTCAACGCCACGGCCGTCGAGGATCTGATGACCAGCACGGACTTCGAAGGCCATGCGCGAGTGACCGGTGTCGTAACCAACTGGACACTAGGTGGGTCCCGGTCGCTATATTTCTGGGCTACGGCTGGTTTCATCTTTTGCGTCCAGTTGCCCTCAACCACGATACTCAATCATGCATGGACCCGGCCACGATCACTGCGCCAGTTGTGGTCAGTACTACGGGCCACGACGGGCCGATGGGCGCGTTTTCGGCGAAACGGCTCGTGAGCATGGGTCTCAACAAAGAGCTCGGCAATATGCGCGGGGTGACTTTTCGCCGTCTTCTTCTCGCAGCGAGGTTGATTGACTCGTGTCTTAGCTTAACATGAACGAGTCGGAACCGGCCATAGTCAAGTAGGCGCGTCGTGGAATTCTCTGTGGAAGGTACTCACGAAGATGGCAGCGGAACTCGGCAAGTGATCCCAGGCTTGATCATGGCTGGCATGGAGCTGGCAGAACACGACGGCTCGAATCGCATGGGCCCCACATTCGGTGGAATGATCGAGAGTGGCAGGAAAGCCGCAGCAGAGGCGCAGAGCATCTTCGACAAGTCCGAGATCGCAGGCGGCAAGGTGCTCGGAATGAAAACCTCGTAAAACACACACACACCCGAATTGCTTCTCGAATCACGCTCGTATTCCAGTACAACAAGTACACGAGTCAAGTACAGGTTACAGAATAAATATCAATATATAACAGCACGAGATGGCTTATGCACTGGCGCTGGCGACAAAGATGTTGTAGTTGAATGTCTGGGGGGCACCGTCGAATGTGAAGGTGCTCGGCGCCACATTCAGCGCCACAGCAGTCTGTCCGTTCCGGTCCACTGTACCCGACAGTGTACCACCAGGTGTGATGGGGATAGACAGCTTGTTGACACCGGCAACAACCGGGAACGTCTGCGAGTTCGTCGGCGAAGTCGTCAAGGTCACAGTCCCGGGCGCAGTGGCCATCACAAGCGCCCACACATTGTCCTGGGTCAGTTGGAAGGTCGTCGGCGGCCCGACTGGATCGGGGGCCTGAGCCTGCGCCGGATGAGGGCGCGACCACATGAAAATTTCATCCTTATCGATCGTTGGGGCCGTGCCAGTCTTGAACTGGGTTGCGTAATATTGCGTAATCTTCAAAAGAGCTGCGCCTGTCTTCAGAACCTGGTCTCATCGCACGGGTAGAAATCAGACTCACGATCGTGAGGGAAGTTGTTGACCCAGACTTCACTGCCAGTGGGCAGAGCGCCCTTCACGGGGCCAATGTAGTGAGACTCTCCGTAACTGCAAAGGGACAGAGTTAACACTAGCAGCGCATGTCCGACTCGTGCACTCACTCATTCCACGTAACAACCTCAACCAAGTCGACCTGGTCACGCTCAGCGATCAAGGTCTCCCAGCGTCTTGCATACAGGTGCTGGTCAGCGAGGAATACAAACTGTGAGTCTCGCAGTCAGTTTCAAGCAGAGTCAGAGACACATGACCACGCACGTTCTTGTTGAACGTTTGCGGGCTAAAGTGCGTGAAGAACCAGGGAGCAGCAGCGGCCATGTATGCCGGAGCCGGGGTTGCAGCAGCCAGACCCTGTTTGAAGGAGATATCCGTGGCGTTGGATCCAATAAACTGATTCAGCGCGTTCGTGCCCTCCGGCCCGCTCACAGCGAGGTCCGATGTCACACCCGCGGCAAAGCCAGTGTTCACCTGGATGGGCCATCCAGAGTTAAAGTTGAATCCACCATCCATGACACCGTTGAAAGTCCCGAACGTGGCGGGGTCGATGAAGAAGGACGGCATGAAGAACTGCACTCGTCAGTCTGGGGAGCAGGTGGGGAGGAGGTAAAGCGCGACTCACGATCTTGCCAGCAAGGTCCGGGCTCTGCGCGAACTGCGACCTCCACCCATCGGCCGGGGTGCCCTGCCCGAACGTGCAGGATTCTCCGGCGAAGGTGGACACGAGCGCGCGGCCGCGGAACTGCATCTGACTCGCTGACGCAGCAAGTCCCAGCACACGGCTGCGGAGGGCTGCGCCGTCCGCAACAGTCGCGCAGGGCAACACGCTATCAGGGGCATATACTCAAAACGGGTGATCCGAAGAGATAACAGATCGGACGCACGACATATCGAGCGAGAAGAATAGCTTGAAGTTGCCCAGCGCCTCGGCGGCTTGGACGGCATTGGCGGTCTGCGTAACTTGGAAATCATCAGGGCCGACGTTCAGCGCAAAGCCATCAAGGCCGGACGCGAGGGCGAGGTTCATGTCATCGGTCCAGTCTTGGACGGTGTAGGGGAAGGTGTTCCCGACCATGTGGTGGGCAACGACGAGTTTAGCATCGCCTTGGCGGGCGGAGTGGCGGAAAGGAATGACGGCGGCGCGGGACAGGGCCAGGAGGGAGAAGACTGTGTAGAATCGCATCGGTCACCAGTGAGCGTGAAAAGGCACGGCCTTGAGAAGATAAAAAGAGAGGGAAGAAGAAGAATGTCGAATACGCTCGGAACATAGCCTTTTATATATTCGGAAGAAGAATACATCGTGCTCTGCTGGTCCCCAAACACGGAGGCGCTCATTGTTGGATGTGGAACAAAAGGATGAACATCACTGATTGGGCATCACTGATGGCGCGACATGTTCGCTACTTTTCGTGGTGATATATTTGCAGCACCCTTAGAATGTCAACAGATTGGGCCCTACAAATTACTTGGCCTATGGAAACAATCAAGTACAGCAGAACAAAACAACTCTATGCAGATCATCGCTGTTTTGATGGCCCGGGTGTGTGAGCTCGTCCTCCCAGTCTAGAGCGGGATGCTCGACGAGATGGGGATGAATCGAGCGCAGGTTCCGTCTCGTCCGTTTCAGATTCAGGCTCAGATTGAGCGCGGACATAGGTCTCCCCGTACCTAGTTTTGAGCGCAAAACTCACCCGCCGACCTCGAGAGCGGCTGCGAGCAACCAATGATCCCTGTCGTCGGACCGGAGAAGACGATGTTTCGGAGATCGGGGACGAAGGTGGCAACGTGGCATAAGATGCACCGGAATCGAACACATGTGAATTCCTTCGCGCCCGATGCGTCGGAGTCGAGTAGATGTATGGATCAGAGCGGGACGTGGTCAGCGGAGCAGCCCAGGCGCCCGAATACAAGGACGAGAGCTGGTGGATTGCCTGTTGCATCGCTTGCGAGATGATGAGTTGAGCCCGAGGATCATGCAATGGTGTAACCGGGCGACCATCATTTCCGCCCGGGAAAGGTTTATATGATGCTTGCCCAGAAAAAGGCTGCCAGTCCGATTGGTGAGATGGCTCTGGCCCTGATTCCGACTCCGAGTCAGTTTCGGGTTTCCTAGACATTCTGTCTCTGGAACGTGAATGTCGGCTCTTTGAAGGTCCTGGCGAAGAAAGCGGTGGGATATCTGTGCGCCGTATTGGGTCTGGAACGTGCAGAACAGATGGAAATCTGTTACTCAGTTCAGGCAGCTGGCTCGTCGATGATCTCCTCTTCCTCTTCTTCGTGCTGGGAGGAGGGAACTCGTAGTATTGTTTCAGTGGTGTAGTCGGGATGCTGGGCAAGTCCGACGCTCTTCTGGTATCCTCTTCTGGTTCAAAGACGGGCTCAATCATCCTTGCCTTGCCTTTGCGATCAATACGCCGATGAGGCGTGTGGAAGACTGAGTGGGCATCAGTTGATAGTCATGTAGCAGCTATAATATCGCACCTAAATCGTCCTCCGGGTCCTTCGGTGACCGTTCTTTCCGCTTTGTCGGTGATGGCGTACCGGCTTTTCTGTTAGACTTGGCCCTCTCGACTGATTGGGGAGGTGTCGACGATTCTGTGCTGGCTTCCTTGAGAGTGTAGTACAAGTTGGACTTTTTGGCTCGTGTCGGCCGGTCGAGGCCTTCCTTATGAAGGCTGCGACCGCGGGAAATGGAGATGTCTTCAACCGCAGGAGGACTCGATGAGCGGCTAGGTATAAAAGTTGGACCATGAGATCGTCTGCGGGACTGAGCTTTAAGCTTCGGTACTGCGGTGTCTTTTCGAGGGGAGACAGTCAGCCCATCTTCTCCGACTGATGATGCATGAGAGAGAGGGGGTGTTTGCAACTGGGTGTGGATGATGTCTTGCAGGGAACGAATGGGTGTCGGCGGGGTATATTCTTGTTCGGGCGTCTCCTGGTCCGAACCATCTTCAGAGAGTTCATAAACGGGGACACCAGCACGTGGTGTTGCAGGCAATGAGCTGAATGCATCCAGTTCGTCCCCGGACTCGAAGTCGTCGGAGTTCTCGGCCTCTTGTCGCCTCGACGGAGACCGAGCCGGAGCAGGGGGAGGCGAACCATTCGATTCCAGTGTGCCTTCATCGTCCTTTTCGTCTTGGGTATCATTGCCAGTTCGTTCCTCCTCATCCTCCCCCTCATCCTCATCTTCTTCGTCACCTGCCTCGCGTCTCTGTCTCTCGGCCTTCATGAACTCTTCAAAGTCCCAGGAGTCCGTGACCGGGTCCGTTCTATTGAGCAGAGGGAACTCCATAGCCAGCTTGCGGATTGAAATCTCCTCCGTCTGCTGCTTTCGGGGGCTCCGGTCCAGCAGATCCAGCTCGTCAAAGTCATCCTCTTCGTCATCCTCCTCCTTCTCTCCGTCTTCATCCTCGTCCGTACCCGTCGGCGTGTTCTCCTCACCCGGAGAAGGAGCGTAGAATCGTCCAAAGTCCCACCGCGACTCAGCGGTCAACACGCCGCGGTCTTTGACGACTTCTCCCGTGACAAGATCGACAATGTCGTCTTCATCTATGCGGCGGGAGTACTTTTCGGCCAGACCCGACCACAGGTTGATCATGCGCATGGTCGAGGCCGCACGCTCTTGGTTCACTTCGTCCGGGGTGGCAGACATCGACACGCGCGGGGTGGAGGATCTGCGTTGTCGCTTTGCTGGAGGAGTGTCATCATGAAAGCGGAAGGGCGAAGGGAAAAAAGTGGACGCCGGAGCTGGGCCGGCAGGGGCAGGGGACACACTGGATGGCGTAGGGAGATGGGAAGCAGAAGATCGCATGGTGGACTCTGCTGAACGCGATCGCGGTCACATGATTTGGCAGGCGCGTTGAGCAGCCTAAGCCGGATGAAGGCTACGATACAATGCCAGAGACGAGTTTACATTTAGTCTATCGCGACTGTTCCTAGTTTCTCGGCCAGGGAACGCTCTTCCCATCCGGGAAGCGCAACTCCTTGTGACGTTTGGACTGTCGTAAAATACCTTGACGGCAAGAACCCAGCAGCATCTCCTTCTGTCAAAACTACGCCATTATCAGAAAGAAAGAAAGCGATCCCGTCTTTAAGAGCGCTTTGCACGTCAATGAAGATGAGCACTTGCGAGGATTGCCGCATTCCTGTTGGAGGATGAGCGTAAAGCATGTGACCCCACACCAAACAAGTCTACCGCTGACGACGTTCTGACCAGCGACGCCTTGCGCTAGGTGGATATGGTTGCGCTTCATTTTAGAGAGCCCTTGCGTGGCTGAAGGAGATGTTGGGTCAGCCCAAATGAGAGCGGTCAGGACGCACCTATGGAATCCCATGCCGCTTTGGTAGTCCCGTGTACCGCGATACGGGACGGAATATCATCGACGGAGAGGATGGGTTTCAATTCAAGCTTCACAGTCTACAATGAGGTTGTCACAACGGGTGGATTTGCAACAGGAGCGAGAAGAAGCATGCCTTGATGGAATGTCCCTGATTCGCCTTCATCCACCACAACTCTCCCTCCTGTATGAGACTGTATCGTTGCTTGGAATCAGCTTTGACGATCTCTTGGATTTTTTCGAGATCTAATGTCTTGAGCTTGGGGTTCGCGAGCTAGGCAGCCGTCGGTGAAGTTCACCAGGAGTCCTTCCGAGAAACTAACCAGATCTGTAACCTTGATATAACCATCGGGCCTCATGGCAAGTCCTTCGCTTTTTGCACCATGCCTAAGGATCCAGGACAAGGTCTTGGATATCCTGACTTCAGGAGAATCTTTCGGAAGCCCTCTCAGTTTCTCGGAACGAGGGCCGTTGCTCGATGTTTCCGACGATTGAACGTTGTCTCGCTTTGGTTTGGACTTGCCCTTCTTAGAATCGGGTTTGGTTGCTGAGGAGAGAGAAGGATTTGGCTGAGTGTCCATCGACGTTTGGCTCATTCAAGAGTGTACGAGTCAAGGTCAGTCAAGCGCACAGCCTCTTGCGATCTATCTTATCGCAACCCATCTTATCATGGCGGAATCTCATCTTATCAGCTGTGAGGAGTATGTATTGACTACTTTTCTTTTGCTACACGCATTGATTAATGGCCTGGATGGTGTACTCGTTGATGATTTCGTGCGTCTAAATAATTAGTCAGAGTTTGCTCTCTCTCAGCAAGTGTGGCAGCTTACCGTCGCTGAGGGATGGCCCGCTGTGCGATGTGGATGGTCAGAAACAAGAAAACAAACACTAATGATGCTTACGAATGTAGAAAATGGATCTGTCTGGGTCGTCACAGCCAAATGTCGTGAAATTCTGCGAAGCCAAACAGGTCGAGTTGGTGTATCCCCAATCGCTTGGGTCCGAGTTGATGGCGTTGAAGAGATTAAAGAGATTCACTGTTGCGAAGTTGGTGCCATTCTGACGGTGAGCCGCGAACAGGCCCTGTTGCACTGTGTTTTGGAATGTCGTGGTGACATTGGCTTGGAAGTAGACCTGTACGCTCAGCCGGTCAACCGCTGGACGGGACAATCGTTTGCACCCGCCGTACCCAGAGAATCAAGAAGTTCTTGGCCCCGTTTGCTTGCAAGATGCTGATTTGTTCGAGCTGAGGACAGGACCGTGAGTCGATAGACCCTACCCACAGTCGAAGCTGCTTACGAAACTTGACGCGGCCAGGTCCCAATCACCGCCTTGCTGCAGATATCGCGTCAGCAAAGGGCCCAGGCTATGCTTTGGATGATGCGCACCGCAGAGAACTGGGCATTGTCACTACACTCGGTCAGCAAACGAAGTTTAGTCTATTCCTGTGTCAGCTTACTTGATACCTGAAGTATACTAGTCAGCGCACGGCTCCAGGAAGATCAGGCCGCCTGCGTACCAAAATGAACAGTATAAAGAGTGCTGTCGGGGTTCAGATCGGCGAGGAAATGGCCCTGCTTGAGGAAGAGCGCAGTCTCATGCACGAAATCCGTCCGCAACAGATTATCAGACGTGAACGTCTGGCTCTCGTTTCGGCAGATATTCCATAGACGACTGGGACAGCCCACTCACGACTCCTTTCCTTGTGGAATTCCATGCTTGCAGATCAGTTACGGCGCCGCCGACAGAGTAGTCGATCAGTTTCGCGCCGACGGTGTTCGCCAGATCCTCGACCCACGTGTACCCGTTGCTGGCCCGTGCGCGGAAGTTATTCCCGGCGCGAGCGCCCGCGCTAGGGTTCGGAGGAAAGACGACTGGCGCAAAAGGGATGGTTCCTGGCTCCAAATATCATGGACCGGACCATTGCTTCATAATATTGACTGACCGTTGGAGCCGTTGGACGACCAGGAGTCTCCAAATGAGATGACGGTTCTGCGAGACAAGCCGGCATGAGCATGAAAGACAGAAATGGTGAGAGAAGCTGCTCACTTTGTCGCATTCAACTTGACTCCGGTATTCGCCTCGGTGAACGTCTTGTCCGAGAGCTTCCCACAAACAGGCGAAGCCTACAGCGCAGCGGTCAGTCAGTCTAGCTCACGAACACACGAGTGAGCAGTAAGGGCAACCTTGAGAGAGATGGGCGACGTGCGGTTGGCCGCGGCGATGAATTGCACGCGGTGTGCAGACGCGACGGCAGCGCTAGCCAGGAGACAGGACACGAAAAAGGCGCGCATTCTGGGCGTGATGGCGGGGCAGTCGTCCCGCCACGGACCTACTTATATGACAGGCGGCCCGGGTGCACTGGAGCCATGGGACCACTCGTCACATGGGCAGAGCGGACCGCTTGTTCGCATGGTGATAGAATCTCTGGGGAGACTCCGGAGGAAATAATGGAAATAACGGACTATTAACAGTGTGAACGCAGCAAGTACTTGGGTGATAATAATAGCGCTCAGCCGCACCCACAGAACTGATTGGTGGCTGTGTCGTTCGTGTTGATCTCAACTGCTGACTTCACCTGCGATGAGTGACGCTGAAGAGGCAACTGTACTCGGGAAACGCGCCCGAACAGACGACGGCGTGGAGGCGGGGGCCGGTGCATCTAAGCATATGGACGCGGAAGAAGATTCTGACGATGAACTTGGTCCCATGCCCTTACCAGCGGACGCGGAAGGGACGGTCAAAAAGAAGAGAAAAGGTGCGCCTTCGGATCCGCATCCCCTCTATTAAGCCTCAAGGAATATAGACCATCTTTCCTAGTTCTCCCTCATGAAAAGTTGTACCTCGACCATCTTCCTGACGCCGGTGAGCCTGTTCGTTCCGCGTTTCCTGACTGCAGTCTGATACCTTCCAGACCAATACTACAAGAGTTTCATGCACCGGGATACCATAAGCTTTACTTTCGTAACCAAGTTCGTGATCTCTCCGCTCTGAAGTAACATCCAGGCGCTCATCCTGGTTTCCAGGACGGATTTCATCATCACGACCTCGATCGACGGACACCTGAAGCTGTGGAAGAAGCAGGACGCGGGCATCGAATTTGTGAAGCACTACCGCGCCCACCTTACCCCCATCACTGCAGGCTCGGCCAGTGCTGACGGGCAGCTCTTTGCTACCGTTTCGGAGGATGGAACTGCGAAGGTGTTCGATGTGGTCAACTTCGGTGCGTGAGGAACTTTCTCCTGCCTCGTCAGACCTGCCTCATTCATATATGCAGACATGATCAATATCATTCAATTGGGCTACACACCGCACTCGTGTTGCTGGGTCCATCGGCGTGGTCAAGCACAAGGATTGCTTGCCGTGTGAGTATCTTCTTGCCCGTGACGGACAGGCTTGCAGGAACTGATATTCTCTCAGCTCGGACTCATCTTCGGGAACCATTCGTCTATATGACGGCCGAGGCAATGAGACGCCGCTAGAAACGATCTCTAATCTGCATCGCTCCCCAGTCCATGTCATGACTGTGAGTCCGTGGTGCAGTCGCTCGACACGGTCTGACGAACGATTGCAGTACAGTGATCGCTATGATACGGTTGTTTCGGCTGACGAACAAGGCTTTGTCGAGTACTGGCGGCCCACAGAGCCATTTGAAGCTCCGAAAAACGTCCCCGGCATGTGGGCCTACAAGTCGGAAACAGATCTCTATGAGTTCAAAAAGGCACGTCCCGTTCCATGTGCGGGTTGTACATTATGCTGAAACGCCTCTCCAGTCCAAAGCAACTCCGACATGCATTACGCTCAGTCCGGACTCTTCGTCATTCGCTACTTTTTCTTTGCCCGACCGCCAGATCCGGGTGTTTTCTTTCCTTACGGGAAAACTGACCCGTCGATACGACGAGTCTTTGCAGGCGATCCAAGAGATGCAGCAGGCCGGGACGGCGCTCTACAAGGTCGACGACATGGAATTCGGACGTCGTCTTGCAGTTGAGAAAGAGCTGGAGCTGCCGGGGCCAGATGGGCACATACCTGGTCGCTGGAGCAATGTTGTCTGGGATGAGAGTGGCGCGTTCGTGCTCTATCCGACGCTGCTCGGGCTCAAAGGTGCGCGCCCTCTGCGACTCTCAGGGATCGTCTGCTTACTATGACAGTTGTCAACACGGTGACCAATCGCGTGTGTCGACTGCTGGGCAAAGACGAGTCGGTGCGGTTCTTGAACGTGTCATTGTATCAAGGTGCTCCCGCCAAGAGAGGTTTGACCACGATTACGATGGCGGCCTCGTCCAACCCGATTCTGGCTACCAAGGCTGCTCGGGACCCGACTTTGTTCTGCACGGGCTACAAACGAGCGCGGTTCTACATGTTCACTCGGTCAGAGCCAGAGTGAGTGGCACGTGGTAGCGTCGAATGCCGAGGCTGACATCGACTACCAGGGATACCAAATCAGGTGACAGAGATGTGTTCAACGAGCGGCCCACGCGCGAAGAGCAGAATGTGGCGACGTCTGCTGTGGTCGGGTCGTCCGGGCCGTCTCCGCTCGCCAACTCAGCTACCATACACACGAGCATGGGCGACATGCACATGCGACTGTTCCCTGCGCAGGCCCCGAAAGCCGTCGAGAATTTCGTGGGGCACGCCCGCAGCGGGTTCTTCGAGGGCATCATCTTCCATCGTGTGATACCCAAGTTTATGATCCAGACCGGAGACCCGTTGGGAGACGGCACTGGGGGGACATCCATCTGGGGCCGCGAATTCGAGGACGAGTTTTCGGAGGATCTCAAACATGACAGGCGAGTTCTGTTTTCTTTAGCTCGAGCTGGGGTATGTTTCTGACCCTGTCGTTTCCAGGCCGTATACTGTGAGCATGGCGAACGCCGGGCCCAATACCAACGGATCCCAGTTTTTCATCACCACGACACTCACTCCCTGGCTCGATCGAAAGCATACTATATTTGGTCGCGTGATTTCTGGGCTGGAAGTGCTGCACAACATCGAGAATGTGAAAACCAGCCACGCGGACAAGCCTTACGAGGACATCAAAATCATCAGCGTTCAGGTCGAGTAATCACGTATTACATAATGATATCACAAATGTAACAAGCAGCAACGTGAAGCCCGAAAACGAAATCCCTGCCTGCTGCCCGCCGTTGGCGTTTTCTCCGGCGCTACTGGACGCAGTTGCGTCGACGTTGAGCACCAAGGGTGCGCTGAGCCCGATCGTCTGGTTCAGGCAATCCAAGAGCTTCGTGTCGACTCCTGCAGGAAGGGCAGTGTCTGGGGCGCCCGCGCCCTGGAAGACGGCAGAGTTGTTGTATCCGTCCAGGCTCAGAGCGATGCTGCTCGCGCGGTAATACTGGATCACCTGCTCTGGCTGGGGTGGTGCTGTCGACGTCTCGTTGTACGGCGACGCGGTAACGCTTGTGGAGGGAACAAGCGAGGACGAGCAATTGGCTTGCAAGGCGGTGATGAGTGCGTTGGTCGTGGTGCTGTCGGAGAGGATCCGGAAGACAGTCACGTTCGGGCCGTTGGATTGGAAGGCCGCCGTGCTCATCGCTCCCCCAGGCCGGCTGCTGTTGTCGGCCCGTCCATACTGCGACGTTATAAGCTCATGCGATCAGGGAACGCAGAGGAATGATTCAGACGCACTTCTTGGTTTGAGTGTAGGTGAGGGCGCCCGAAGCTCAAAGGCCAAAAGAAATACGGGAATCCGCGCCCAGACACATCTGCGCCAGACGTCCCGGGATATCCGCTTCCATACGTTCTGGTTTTATCCCGTTCATCTCCCGCACGACAGAAGAGCAAAGCGAAACTTGCCGCACCTCGAACCGAAAATGTCACCGCGCGTCCCGCCTCCTTCTTGGCGCCCGGAAAACGGCTGGCCAGCAGCGATGGTGACGACCTGCCCGCCCCCGCCTCCGTACGGCACTGCCGTTCTGTCGACAGATCAGCCCACACCTCCTTCAAGGGTTTGCAGTGCCGGGAAACTGACTTTCCCGAACCACCCCCGCTGCTAATGGGAAACGAAGGGCCAGCCTCGCCTGCCGAGTTGGTGCTCCCTCCTGGGGAGTCGTGACTTGATGAGGATCCAGAGCTGGGGCTACTGATGCTGCCCCCCGCATCTGCGCTCCCTCCCGCGGAGCCGCTCTCTGACGATCCAGCGCCGGTGCTCCCCCCCTCCTCTGCGCCACCGCCTCCTTTGGTACGGCGCTTAGATAGCCTGCGTGTACTGACGAGTGGAACAAACATCGGAATGTGGAAGACGGCGCGTGCTGTTCTGCTTTTATCTGTCGAGCATGCGCGGGATCAACACACAGCGGTAGCACATCTGCCAAAGACACCGCCCAGTACTTGATCGTCTCAGACAGTGAATCTGATGGCTCAACAGCAGTCGGCGCACACAGCAGGCGCCAATGGTACGGTACATATATAGAGCGGGAACTACTGATACAGAAGATGGGATGCAAAGTATGCTAAGGATATGGACAGGACGCATCACGCCTTGGCTACTGCCGGCTCAGACTCTTGTGGCTCTGCTGCAGCTGCTGGTGCAGTCTTCTCCGTCGGAACAGGGGGATTGGGACCGCCGTGCTGCTTGATCATGCGGGTCAGACTTTGCGTATCCGCGCCCCGAACCTGATTGACACGGTCAAGAAATCGGCGGCAGCTGTCGGTGGATCAAGCGCCTACCATTGCAACCACAGCTTTGTCCTTGATGGCGAAGAACGTCGGCATAGCAGAGACTTGGCTAGAAAGAGACGAACAACTCAGATGATGTCCGGGAAATTGACACGTGCACGGCGGCGTCACTCACAGGGCCTGGGCGATCGCGGGTTGGTCGTCCACGTCCACTTCGACAAATTGGACGTGCGGATTCTGCGCGGCCAGTGCTTCGAAACGTGGTGCAATCATCTGCAGGAGGTGCAGGGGCGCGGTCGGCCATCTTGGATCGCAGATGTACAATAAACACGAACCTTGCAGGGGCCACACCACGCCGCCTTGAAATCAACAATCACGGTCTTTCCTGCGGCTTCGGCGGCTTCCATGACCTGGTTCCACTGGGAAATGGATTCGATATCGACGGGATGCGACATGGCTGGTGTGAGGTAAAGGTGGGTGCGAGTGGATGTGTGCTTGACGGCTGGACGCAGCGAGAGGCCATTTAAATAGCCTCGGTGTAGTCAGCAGTCAGAAGACGCCAGAACCTCGCCGCGAATCCGTCAACGACGTGACCCATGGTGAGGATGAGAAAGCGCCGCACGTGCAAGCGCTGACCAAGCCTGTGGCGGTAATAAGCAGCGGGCGGTGGGCCGGGGATCTCACGACCGAGGTTTGAATTCGACATTTGCCGGCGGAACAGAGGGGCGTGACATGCAGGCTGCACCTCCAGTTCGATAAGAGTCGCAAGACCGGTCGAAAATACGCCATAGTGAGTGCAGAATGACACCACTTGACTGTTTCGAAGTGCAATTGACGCAGCAGAAGATGATCATCACGTAGATGGGGACATATGCGACTCGATGTTAGATAGGTCCTGACAGGCTTGAACAGGACTGCGCCGTCCAAGAAGAGTGGGCGAGGGCCGCCCTGGTCTAACGGCACCATCGGTCCTGGCTTCCGTGTGAAACAGAAGTCGTTGGGTCCTGTGAAAGCAGGAGTTCAATCCCCAATGAAAGTCTCGTATTTTCAGGAGGTTTAGTGGGTATTATCACGAGGTGATCGAGTCCCACACTGTTCGGCGTTTGCCGTTCGTGCGTAAATGCATTCCTACCTTGCAGACTGCCGACGAGGTCCTGGTTCCTACGTCACACAATTCACGGACATTCTTGAGATGGACCTATGTCGGTCTCAAGGTGTTATTCCAAACGTGCCGCAAAAAAAAAAAAAGAAGAGTGGGCGTGAGAAGGCATCCATCAATATCTACCATCGCAAGTGATGTCAGCACTATTACAACGCAACTCTGTCCATGATTTCCCTCGTCACCTCTACAGTCATCGACAAACCTTCCTCCTCTAATATACTCTTGAATCGCCGCTTCAACTTCTCCACGATCGAATTTACCCCAAGAGATTCAGGATGAGCCACTGCGAGATCTGCCGGGCAGGAGAACTTCAAGAACGTGTGCCCGTCTAGAGTTGTTCCGTTGCACGCAATGCACGAGTAGACGTCCAGCGGCACGCCCGCCAGAAACGCGCCGTGCATCTCCACAGGAACGTATGCTACGGGGTATCCCAGCAGGATCGCTGCAACGGGGATGATCGTCTGCGGGTCGAGATCGTCGGTCCAACGAGGTGGTGTACTGGCGAGCAGCGCCTCAATCGTGTCTTGGATTTCGGGAGGGGGTTCGTGCATCTATGTGCTCATGAGCCAATGGGATCTCGCAGGCATCACGACTCCGAGTCGAGGCGCACCAGGAGCGGGCTCTGCTGAAGCTGTATGAACGCGACATCGCTCAGCAAACCATCGCAGAGGTGTCGCCGCAGCGTATCGCAGTTCACGAAGAACGATTGCTGTGAGCTGCTTTCAAAGACATGCTCCACCGCGCGAAATTCCGCGTGGCTCTTCACATGTGCCGATGAGCGGAGACGTGCATAGCAGAGAATGCGTGGTTGGCGTACTTTTCGGAGGTCTTCGAGAAGACCGGGGTACAAGGTTTCCGGATCCCGAGCTGCGATGGCATCCACGAGATAAGCCGGGCTATAAATGCGCGCGTCATCGACGGACTTGGATCGGGCCAGGTCGTGCGGCGCACCGGCATCCCAGTGCGATCAGCGCAAGGTCCACGGCGAAGTTCCTTCTTTTGACCGCACCGAGTTTGCGGAAAGCAGACACGTTCAGAGCGGACTCGACACTTTCAGCAAGAACATCGACGTTGTGGATAAGCGCAGACATGGTGGGTGTGGTTTACATTTGTTACTGCGAGTACTGTGTATGGGATGTCCATGTTGTATGAGAATACACTGTTTCTGACTGCGTCACACGAGAGCCCAGAGAGAAGAAAGAGATAGAGGGACGAGAAAGGTTTTAGCATCTGGACCGAAGAGGCTCAAAGAGTCTGGAATGTGACCTCCGAGTCCGCCATCGTTCCTAGCCCATCGCGAAGCGAACGATATGGTGATGTTTGTGCTCGAAGACGCCGCGGTCCTCGGTTTTCTTCGGGAGCAGCTTCCACTGGCAGCGCGAGAGCTGGACCAGGAAAGAGTGAGGAGGCGACAGGCTCGCTTCCAGGGCATGGCTCCAGCAGATGTCGCGTGCTCTCGTCCGCGAAGAGATGGCACAGAAGCGAGAACAGGAAGATGCGTGGCTGGACTTTGGGCGCTGGGCTTGGAGGAGAGGAGCGCGAAGGATGGACCGACTGGGGGCTCGGGGGTGATGGAGATGTCTCTGACTCTGCGGTGGCGCTGGTCCAAAGTCCAGAGTCCAGCGATAGCGAGCTATCACCCTCAAGTAGTGTGAACGAGTCCTCGGATTCAGACTCGGCGTCATCGGAAAGGAGCTCGGCGTTGGGTGAGGGGAAGATGAGCGTAGACTCGGGAAGCCATGTCTGGGTGTGCCGACGGTGTTGGGCGTACATGGTGGAGGGAAACGGAGAGAGAAAGAACCCCAATCCCATGATCACGACTGAATGGGCTATACTTACGTTGGGGCTCCCTATCTTTTAAACTCTTATTCAGATCCACCGCAGAGCCAGAAAGGCCGCGATGCATCGGTGTCTAGGTGTCTAAGATTGACGCCAGACATTACGGCGTGCTGGCCAGACGGAGACTGGACCGTCCGTGAGTCACCACCGCGGCAGTCGTGAGATTGGCACAACATACTCAACCCCAGCTCATTTCCGCAGATACGCTATGGGAGCCGACTACCACTGAGCAGTGCAATGGCTGACAGTTTGAAGAAAGCCTTGAACCCAAGCTAGCCACGACGAGCCTATTCAAACTCCAGAGCCCATTCCTTATCTCCGCTTGATCGCCGCATCTAATCTATAAGCCGAAACGCGATCACGTGGATGATTGAAGTGGTATTTTCTTGTCTTTTGGGGGGTTTTTACAATTTTTATGAACTGTGTGCTCATGCTTGGAGTCCTTTGACTCGTCCTGTTGCCGTCACATCACCCAGTGGCAAAGAATGAGCGGTGCTGTGGTCCAGTCTCCAGTTCTCTACCATCGTTTTGGCTTCCACGGGGGCGACACTTCCATCACGTGTAGCGACGGTTATATGGAGGCGCTGCCGTGCTTCTTCAGGTATCTGGGACACAAATTCGGCACCATGCTGTCCGCCAGCTCCTTCCTGCTCGAGAGCGACGGCATCTACAGTGAGGGCCATGATCCGATCATTCCATACCACATGGCCCAGTTGCAGCTTGAATGTCGGCGGAGTCGTGCTCAGCTCATGCAGAGACTTGCACTGATTCCAAAAGCGCTGCAAGCCAGGCAGGGCACTTTGGTGGATTAAAGTCACGTGTGTACGATTCGTCACGCGAGACTTCACCGCACGCCAGAACGGGATACCTCCGAGCAAGGGCTCAAGCAAGGGCTCCAAAGCGATCTCGGGGAGGAAAGCAAAGTACCGCGGCTTTCCTTTGATTTTTGTTGGAGCCTGTCCCGTTTTGGCCGGCTTGTATCTGCGGACATAGTCCAGTGCTCCCTGGATCTTTGTCGGTGTCGGCTCAGGGAGCCCCAATATCTGCACGCAGCCTTTCACAGCACGGATGACAGAGGCCTCGAGATCATCGTGAGCGGACATTTCCACGATTTCGTCCACCTCGTCCGATGCCAGAGGCTCAGATTTGGTGATGAAGCTCCACAACACTTGTTCATGGGCCTGACTCGCATCCGGGAGCAGAGTTTGATGGTTTTCGCCCCGCTGCAGGACACGATCGGCACAGATTCGATGGATCTCAGCTGGTGGGTAGTCATCGAGTCCCCAGTGCAGGGCTAGCAGGCGAACTGGCTGAGGGAACGATGCGGCGGTCGTTCGCAGAGCCTCGCGGTGCATCTTCAAGTGGTTGTTTCTGGAAATTCACGCTCAGAGCCGCAATTGGCAGCTCTCGAAGATAAAACTGACTTGTCGGCAATAACAACGTCGTGCTTCTTGAGGAGATCGAACACATTTTATGAAGACAGGCGCGGGTTTCTTGGCGCGAACATCGTCGCTTTGAGTGTGCGCAAATCCGAAAATGTGTGACAGTGCAACCGACACTGCAGTTTTACCTACGCGCCATTGGAGCCGTCATCACCCGATAATGAAAAGTAAAACGCACCACAGCCGGGAATAGCCACAGGAAGAATGATCGTCTTGCCGTACTCAATCTTGGCCGTAGAAAGTGGAAGTGAACCATCAAGGCTGGCAGAATGTCCGTCGGCGCTGCCCAAGAATCGCTCTCGAACGGCAACGATGCCCTTGTTGTTACCGTACTCCAAGAAAGCAGTAGGGTTTCGTTGGATTTCCTCAATGACCCAGTTGACGTATGCCTTGGTCTCTGCTCTGCGTATTTTGTTCTTCGACAGCTTTCCGACAGCCATGGGATTCTTCCCCATCGGCCCGCCCCGCATCGTGAGAAGCTGCTTGGTGAGCTCGCGCCAGTCCCGGTACATCATGTACGGCTCGTCGAATTTGACCTTGAAGAAGAACGTCGATCCAACCGAGTACGGTGGCCCGTTGCGTGGATGAGAGCCAGCGGGGGGTTCGCCTACATGTGTTCGGACGACGAATCCTTCGATGGGAACGCCGTTCCATGTCCCTGTCTTGGCACATTCGTCCGTGAACTCGCGAACCGCTGCGATAGTTGGAAGCTGGAGGGAGGCTGTCGTGATGAATCCCCATTCCTTGGCAAACGCGTCGACCTGCTCGTGCGGGAGTGTCTTGAAGGCCTTCGTGCTTTCGTTGATGCCGTGCAGATGCAAGCCGGTGAGTTCAGGTGGATATCCCAGCACGTGCTCCTCGAAAGAGTCGTCGCAGAGCTGGTCGCGTTAAGTTGAGGTAGTGTTGCAAGGCCAGCCACTGAGACGTACCTCTGCCACCGCAGTCCAATTGTTCATCCAAAGCACATTCGCCAGATCTGATTCCGTGCGCCCTTTTTCTTCGAGATATTTGCGCAGCCACTTCTCTCCTGCATCCGCATGACTGACCTTCATCCCATCCGTTGCTGGTCCGATGGAATGTTTCGACGTGATGAGCAATTTCTCCGGCGTCAGCGCAGCGATGAAAATAATACATCCGTTGCTCTTGAGAGATAACGTATATGGACCGGTGGTGTGATCTTCCAAGGCTCGTTTCTGAGCTGTATCATCAGCAAGGGTCCAGTTGCAAGAAATTGAGCGGACGCACAGTAGTCCAGCCACTTCTCCCACGTTGAAGAATTTGTCGTATCCACGCGCGACAATCCGATGCACTCCGTTCCCGTCTTCGGTCGTGAAGATTCCGCGTGCGAGCGTCGGGAACGGGGATGGCACTTCGTAGTACTTGAACTCATTCATCTTCCAGCTGGTGACTTCAATGGACGGATCCGCTGGTGCGGCATACTTGGACGAGGTGACGAGTCTCTTCTTCTTGCTATCATTGCTCAGCGCGATGAGTGCCTTGACGAGCGCCGAGTCCTCAGACGCGGACAGTGCGACACGGTTGACTGTTGTCAAGGACATGTCCCGAGTCAAGTCGCGCTACCGTCGGGACACTCAACTGGAGCCGAAGCCCCCCAAGTAACGAGGCGCACAGAATATTGAGAATTGGATCCGAGCTTGACTTAGGTTGGTTGGATTGAGTCAAGGATCGCCGGTGACTTGTTGATGCTAATGGTCACATCCGAGTCAAGCGGGCTAGATTAGATTGTGTGCGATCGATCGCCGATGTTCCTCGGAGTTGGACCCGCACTTCGGGACTGTATGCACAAAATACAACTTTCATTTCATATTCTAGATAGAAATAATTACTGGGCCCTGGCCCACACCTGTCTTCCTTTGACCCACGTACTGACAACATTACCTTGCCGATCAAACACAGTGAGGTCGGCATCAGCGCCGCTCGCAAAGTTCCCTTCTTGTTGTCAATGCCAAGGCATCTACAAGCAGATCCAATGAATAGTCATGACATGGAGAAGAAAAGCCAATCACCTTGCAGGGTTGAATGTTGCGCACTTGATTGCTTCCCCGAGTGAGCAGCCGGTGAAGCGCGAGAAGTTGCGGACACAGGCATCGAGTGTTACCACGCTTCCGGCTAAGGTGTTGTGCCTTCCAGATACAATTTGTCCCCTTCCTTCACGAACCGCTTGCCATCTCGCCACTCGTGGATCCCATCTCGCAGGTTGGGGTCAAGGATTTTCATGGCTGCGGGTCTCAAATAAGATTCAAGGCCATGAGAACTTCACAGTGCACTGACCGTCCGTGATCAGGATGCAGCCAGCGGGATATGCTGTATAAGCCAGCTACCAGATAAAGTCAGCGACCGTAATTTGTTCAACAATGCAGGGATCGTACTCGGACAGAGTTGGGATGCGAGTGAATTCCGTCGACGATCATGTCATAGAACGGCCGTTCGAAGGCCATGGCGGCCACTCGGCCTTTCTCAAGGTGCAATTCAGGTCGTGGGGGCCCTTTCGGTCGACGGCTTGTAATCGAATGCTTCGGACGTCACACCAGACAGCGCAGAAGTCGCGGTAGGACTCGATGGAGGGGCGAAGTCGGTATTGAGCGAGGAAAGGTGCGGCGATGCACCGAGCAGCCCGATGATGGAAGGGTCTCGGTGGTGAAGTTGAGGCATGGCATTGAAAGATGTGTGATGAGCCGCGCTCCTTGCATCACAGCCGCAGTGGCAATTTCAGAAGACGCGACACTGAGCCAGTTCACGATTATCAATACTTGACGGATAAGCCCACTCACCTGTGACCCATTGAGAAGATGATCCCTCTCTTAGTCAGTTCCTCCACTGCATCCATTACACCTGATATCTCGGGTGCCGCAGTGATATGCGGACACCGCACTGGTCTTCATTGTCCATGAGCCAGTCTTCTTTATCCAAAAGATTCTCGGATCCGTAGGCACTTTCGAATGATCGAAAGCCCTCAGGGGCAGAGAGCAGAAACGGAGGTGCGTGGGCACCCCGTTTAGGCCATATCAATGAAGGGTCCCTCGGCGTGCCATCCCAGAAGCGTGGCCGATGATCGCGTAGAATATGGGCGCAGCAGAGTCAGTATCTTGGGATACAGAGACTTCTCTTGAGTCTGATGGATTCTCGATCAGTGGAAGGTCGCATTTTTCGAAGGGCTGGCTCACATCAGGGTTGGGACCAGTCTGCAGTATTAGTAGAGCTGTTTCCTTCGGCGCGGATTTACCAACAACGCACGAAGTGACCCCAGTCTCGACGATCTTCTCTGCAACCAATTTCATGCCCTCTCGGTATGCCTCGTCGTCTCCATCGTAAACCGAAAAGTCGAACCCGTAGGCCCCGTTGATTTGGATGTCAATGAGACGGACTAGTGCACATCATTTAAGTACAGACTGACTTGGAGGCTTTTGATTGCACGTACCTCAGGATGTTTCCAGCCAGATCTATAATCCTATCTGGACGCTGCCGCCTCTCGAAGAAGGTCCGCTATTCAACAGTCTTTCGGCGTGGAGAGGGTCTCATAGATGTCGAACACCTGAGCATCTAGTATGATGCCTTGTCCTGGTCTATCACAAGTCCTTCCTCTATGAGACCCCCATCTTCTTGGG
>CAVNYO010000160.1:0-108816 GCA_963692855.1 Mycena citricolor | reverse complement strand
CGAGTTCGTTGACGACAGTGATGAGAGAGCATCAGAGCGTGCCAGGGATACATGGTCAAATGATGGTTTGAGAATGTGATCAGGACGTCATCCCGAAGCGAGATACTGTCCCAATGAGTTCTACATGATGATACTTCTCGCTACTTTACGGTCTAGTGACAACACATCTACAAAAACAGTCGGTCCCTTGGGCATCTCTCCGACGAGGGCGATCTCAGCTTCGTCCAGGTTTGGATCGCATGAAAAATCCCATTCCAGCGAGCCACCGTACTGCTTGGGGAGATTCTGCGCATCGATAAGCTGCAGCAGGGTTTCGCTTGGATCTTTGCCCAGGATATGGATCTTGTTGCGGGTTCCCGGGTCGAACCAGCCCTCGAGGGAAAGGTGAGCACGCAAGTGTTGAGAGAAAACGACGCCACAGTACCTTGATCCAATTCCAGATGGTCGGGAAGAACGAGGGCGCATTGACAACTGCAATGGTACCAAACGTCTCTGGATAGTTCGCTGTCGCAAGCTTTGACGACTCGGCCAGATGACTGCGCAAACTCCACATGGATCCCAGTGAGACCTGGCTCAAGTCGATGATGGTCATTACGCAAGTGATTGGAGTGTCTGTTCCGTGCGGGAGCGCACTGCATAGGGGCAGTATAAACCCCACCATGCATTCATAAAGAACAACACTGTGCCATCAGTTGAGAAGTGTAAAAGTGGGCCTGACTGGGATCACATACATGCGTTGGTAACGGCGCTCAGGAGCAACCGCGTTGAGTTCCTTCTGGACCCCTGAATTCATAGATGAAAGGTGGTATACGTATATTGGCAAGCCACTCTACTTCACAGGTCAGACTTCCAACACGTTCAACAGACCGAGCAAATATTAGATACCTTGTCTCGCCTCCCCGTCCAGCGCGGATAAAAATTCTGTCTGTGTCCTCAATTCGGCAGTATCGAATGAAGAGAAGAGATTGTCGACATCGTGCTGCTTTCTCCACTCCTGGCGTCCGAAAACTGCTTTAAAGCCGCTTTAGGGTCCCAGCTGCGTGCTCGGAGGAATCGTCTGCATTCAATGTTCTAAGGTGTGGCGCCCGAAGCATCTACTAGGCTCTCACGCACAGCAATGTCGGATCATCGAGTTTGGGGTTTGCAGGGTCATAGAGTTTGGCATCCGCGAGAATAGTCTTGAAGGCTTCGAGCGCCCGTTCTTGGCTCGTGCTCAAGTGACCGAGATGGCCTACAAACATGCGGCACCGTGATCCAAAGATTCCCCCATTTCTCGGGGACGCAGCGGTTATTATGCGAGTCGGGGATCTCTTCACCGGGCGAGAGGCACTGGGGCCGGATGATACTAATAGAGCTGTGGACCATCGACGCACGTGAAGAGGAACAAGTTGATGACGTTAACTACCATGACAAATCTGATAGCGTGAAGTTGGTAGTCTTCCACTCTCCGTCTCGTTGCGCAGACGCAAGACCACTGTCTCGGGCCTCTCGGCAGTCCGAGCCCATCCACTCGTACCACTTCTAGTCCGATATTTGACTGTCGTTTGTTCGTCTGCCTCATCTGGCCTCCTAGCTCTCTGGCTCTCATGGGTTGACTCAGAGGATCGCATCCAACTCAGACATATGAAACTGTTGGCAGACGACTCAGAGCACCGATTGAGTTGCTCTTCCGCCGCCTCATTAGATCTGTTCGATATGCCAACCATTGTTCTCTGCTGGCCAGCCTGTGCACTCGGAGCAAGTGGGCTACTTGGAGGCCGTCTTCCATCTGCTTTACGTCAAAGACCACAGCAATATAAATGGGCATAGGAATCAGGCGGTGTTCCTGTTATACAAACGACTTGTGCAGCCCGGCGATCGGGCCCAACCCACCTCACAGATGATGGACATCGCCTTTCCCTGAACAAAATCAAGTCCGATGCGCATTACTCAAAGATGAAAGTGCTTCTGAGGACCTCGAATCGACACAGTTGGGCATTGCGATCAATACAGTTGGGGACTTCGATCGACACAGGACCAGCCTCTTTCCAACCGGAAGCATCTGTTATTCCTAACCAACGCGTCGCAGGGCGCCGTTCTATGCAATCCATCACGCCTCAATCTTGAGGCTTCAAGATCGCCTTGTAACCAAACGATTTATCCCATCAAAACGCTCCGAAGCAGGCATGCCTCCCGAGATCCCAGTGATTTGACTCGAGCGGAGGTCGAAATTCAAAGAGTACCCTCTATTTGAGATGGCATAGTCTGGTCACTCAGAGAGTATTTAAGAGCTGCTCTCCATCTCATGACTCGCATCCCATTCACTCATGAACCCTTTCCAGCAAAGCTACCCTTGGTCGATTCCGCACCCCAGCTCGCTCGTCGAGTACATGTTTCTATCGACCGATGACAGCAAGCCCTTGAACTGGATCATCAGAGACCCCGGGCGACGACTGTGCTCCGGATCTTGAGCAACGACTCGTATTCTGTCCTGCAGAATGGATCATACGCGATAGTTGGCACAATCGACTGGCGCGGCAGATTTCCCCGAGTGGAATTACCCAACACGTTGCCCTCAGTCGAAGCCCGGCGCTGGTTGTCTCTGTCTCCGGATTTGAGGTATGAGGCTTGTCTCTAGTCTTCATTTTAAGTAGCTAACCGAATGTCCCGGTAGTCGATCAATGACTTTCCAAGGACGCAAGTATCGCTGGGTGCCAGAGGGTGAACATGTCAACGTGATACCATTTTCGCCCTTTGCTACTCAGTGCTGATCCAAAGTGAAAGATGTATCTCGTGGATCAACCTTATCCTGTTTTCGCTGGTCGAATTCGGCACGGTGGGAACGGCACCTTTGTCGATCTGACTCCAGGCAGTATTGATTCACAAATTTTGCATGCCGTCGTCACCGCCGCTGTGATTCTGTTGTCCGGCCGTTTCATCGACTGAGGGACCATCACAGTCATGCCCATGTCCACAACTTCAAACATATTCACAATTTAGGACTAAGGTACAAATATCTTGATCGATTGTACAAGTAACCTCCGGTACAGAAACAATTGTTCTTTACGCTGTCTTCGCATGTTCGGCAGGAGCCGGGGTTGCCTCAGCCTTCTGCTGGGCAGAAATGCGCTTCGCCTCTTCATGGATGTCCAACGCCTGTTTGGCAGTTTGAGTGTAAAAGGCTTTGACCTTTGCGCCAAAAGGCGAGGCAAGCGCCTTAATGTAGTACTGCAAACGGGATGGTCAGCGGAATTTTTGGATTGCACGGTGGACGCACGTCGCCAGCGGTCTTGGAATAGCCCTTCTGCTCATCCAGGGCCTTGGCCTGCTGCGTGGCGGACGTCAGTGTCTCTGTCACTTTGCCCGAGATCGTCTTGTCTGCTCCAAGAGCCTTCGCGCCGACCGTCGTGTCGAGATGCGTGAGATAAGAAAGGAAGCGCTTAGAGATGCCTTGCTTGGCTACAATCAAGCGATGTCGGTCAGGATGCATTCAACACCGCAAACACGAGTAGGCACGTACTGTCGATCTCGATGGCGCGATTCAAAATGGTGTCGGAAAGGGTGTATCCTTTAGCGAGGTATTCCGCAGCAACTGGTCATCGATGAGCTAACTCCACCAACCACGACTATTCGTCACGCACTTCCAGCCCGAGGCTTATCTGACTGCTCAATGTGATGGATTGGTTCACCCGTGTGCTCCTCGTCGTGGTGCTCAACCTCCGACTCGACTCGGAGCTCAGCACCATCCAGAGTACCACCGTTCAGCTGCAAGTCCGGAAAAGATCGGATTAATAATTGGGGCAGGAGACAGCATGGTTTGAGACGTCACCATAAGGGCCGTCTTGGCTGCGGAGGACTTCTCGAAATGGATCACAGCCGTAGGTGGCTTGAAATCGATGGATTCGATCCTATTGGAGTTATGAGGGTGGGTCGGGAATCTGGGGAGATCTAGCACATACTTTCCACAGAACCTGAAACACGCATTGTGAGCGCAAGCGTGAGATCAGAGGTTGTGAACGTACGCGAAGAACTCCTGAAGGTGAGTTTCCGTCGTGGAGGATGAGATGTCTGATACCTGAAGCGCCAATGAGTGAGAACACGAAGAAGGTTACGAAAGGTGATGTACATTGACGGAGAAAGGCATGTTGATAGTTCAAATGGTAATCGTAAGAGGTTTGGAGCAAGTTAAGTATGTCGGGGGGATGACATCATTCTCGGCAATAACCGAAAATTGATGGATGGATCTTCCATTTGGGTATGACCGACGTCGTTCGTAGTCTACTCACAAGTTAGAGCTAGAGCTCTCGCAACCGTTGGCTTGCTTGTTCGGGCATAGAAGGCGCCGACCTGAAATGTACTTTTCGAATGATACATCTATCACATAAGAAAATGCGTGTGATGAGACGAGAAGGCCAGCCCATCGTTTGGAGCAGCGTTGCAATAAGTTGGCTCGAAGGGTCGCAAGGCGTTGCGAAGTCCTCAATAAAATATTGTGACTTGATTGAGAGGTCGGAGACTTCTTTGTAGTACACACGGTTGACCCGAGGGAGACGGGGACTAGGAGGACGGTTGCGAACTCCTTCGCAGGTTCGATCGAGGGACTAAAGTAATTTCAGACGCGTCCATTTTCCCTCTCGCTTTTCACCTGATCACACTATCCGGCGCGTTCCTACGCAACATGCCAGGGTGCAAGGGCCCATCGTTCTTTCCAGCAAATTTAAGCAGCATTCCCCGAATAAGTTCCACGTCCACTCCCGTCAGTCTCGGGAGGGCGTCTGGAGCATCATGCTCGGTGTCAGGATCTGCAAACCGCGCCATAATAAACACGATCGGTGGGAGGCCGGAAGGATCCAGTATAGCTTTCTCCGCCATGAAGCATAAAGTGTGAGAGGCAATAAGGCTGACTCGTGCGTCGAGGCGAGCCGAGATTTGACTCTACCACGGGGAAGTTTGACAATAGACGGAAGCAAAACGCGGGGTGATGTCACATCACCTGCCAAACTCACCCGATCCACGAAAGGAAGCGAATGATTCACACCGAATCGGATGTCACCTGTAAGATCCAGGCCTTGTTCTCCCATTGTTCTGTCTCTTTATAACGACGACGTACCCGCGGCCACACCCTGGGTCGTTCTCTTTCTTCTACACTTCCCTTTACCATCCAACTCGCCATTAGCCCGTGTTCATCGCCCTTCAGGCGCCTAGTCCCCATCTGGCATCTATCTGCAAGTGGCACTGGTGTGACTTTTCGTGCCAACCTTCGTCTCCAAGCGCACTGCATCTCCTCCTGCTACGTGAGGACAACGCCCTTTCTTAGGCACCTCTTTCATTCGTTTCCGCACCTGTGGACCACGCACTCCACCGGTGCCTAGTCGGAGTGGCGTCTGAAGGAGCAGAGGTATAAGTGCTCGGCTCAAGTCAGTATGGACCCACGCTTTTAGTCTCTCTTTGTTCATTATCGCCCTCTGCAGCTCTCAACGATGCACAGTCCAAGCACCGAGTCGTTCTTCTTCCATCCGAACTTCGTGCGGGCGTCGTCTCCAATCGAGATTCCGAGGCGCACCGACGAGATGCAAGCAGGCACCCGTAACACTGGATCTTCCGAACGTCCTCTGTCGCCTGAGCTCATTTTCGAGCTGGAATTGGCCTCGTGGGACTCGGCACTGAATACAAACTACACATACGGTCTCACTCTCACACGAAGTCCCCAGGAAGATTCGGGTGCCCTTCTCTATACCTTTCCTCGCGTCTCTTCCCGTCACGCAGGACACGCAGACCTCGCCCTTCCCCTCGCGAGCCAGGTCTTGGCACCTATTCCTATCGCTCATCAGGTCATTCATCGGAAAATAGAGACACCGCCTTCTCACAACTGTGACGGGGCACGACCACACCTGCCCTCGGACCCTTCTCATGCCATCCGTGCGGTTCCCGTGCATCGCATCGCCGGTTTCACTCCCGAGCCTAGTCCCAGCCCTTCCGAACGAGAACCGCGTGAAAATCCCCACTCTGACTCCGCGTTTTGCCCCTCCGACTCTGTTGCATCTCAGCGACACTCTGAATGGCAAACGAAGAACGTGTCTTCCAAAGACGGGCGCTCATCGCAGCCGGAGACTCGCGGTTCTCGGAGACACCGGCCTGCCCCGCTGCGTCGCTCGTCCTCGACGTCGCATCATGGCTGGCAGGATGAAGACTCCTTCGCTAATTTCCTGCGGCGGAGACTGGAGAGCCGGTTCCGGCCTGTCGTTTACCATTCCTTCCGAAGCGGCGACCTTCAAGCCAAATGAACACTTCTCGTTATCGTCATCAGCAGTGAGTAAGGCTCGAATCGTTTTGCGACTTTGGAGCTGACGACATGCAGTTTACTTCATCGCATCCATAGATCAATCAAGCGCGACGTTCTTGTCGCTTAGACCAGGCAACAAAAAGGGCAGAAACTTGTGATTTCCCTCGCCCACTCGGCACTCTCCTTCGTCTTTTAAATCCACCTCTTTTTGACATCGCATCATCAGCATTGGCATATCACACTTAGAGCATCACCACACACAACCACCTTGTAACGCATAGATAGAAAATGAATCGTTTGAGTCTGTAATCAGGTCTTATGACATGGTTCGCATTGCATAAGTACGGCCCCAACCGTCAGAAAAGGACCTCGCAGGTCTGCGCCTGGGTCGTGCCTTGCCCGACACTGCCTCAGCGGCCAGACTCAAGCTTGCTCGGGCCCCGTGTGTCATGTGTTGCTTGCTCGGCTAAGCCACGGACGGAGAGAGTCCAACCTGGGCTCCAGTAATCAGTAATCACCTCCAGGCCTCCATCGGAACAATCTGCATCTTGATCGCGCACATACACTACACCCTGTGAAACACATCAACGCCGGCGGGGCTCATTGGAAAACGCCAAAGTTTCCTTTCTCTCATAATTGGGTGATTACAATCTGCAGACTGAGGACCTGAGCCCTGCAGCACCGATTAAGCGTCCTTTTCGCCTATTTACGAGAAGGGTGAGGTCGTAAGCCGTCGGCCGCTCGAAGGGCGATGCGCGCCTCGTCCGTGATCAATGGCATCTCGACATCATGAACCGTCTCGAACTGGGTCATTGCGAGCGATAGTGGCAGGATCTCATGGCAATCAATGCCCCTTGACTAGGGTGGGACCTCGCAGATGTTCTCGAGTATTATTACGAGGCGGTGGATTGTCGGCGCTGATACAAGGAGTTCAGATGCAGTCTCCGCGGACAGCAGTGTCGACAATATGCATGGTGGCTCGTACCAGCAGACTTCAGAAATGCATTAATCTTTGCGGTTCATCACTCGGGAAGGACACTGGGGGCTCTGCGTGTAGAGATGACGTTAAGCGATGGAAAATCCGGGAGCCGTTAGAACCTGGATGAAGGATCTCCTTGTTTGATGATCATATGCATCTTGGAGGATGAAGGTGGGAAAGTGGTAGTGGAAGTCCAGCAGTGATAGGCATCTACAGCCCGCTGTTGGCCGTGATTTGACGACCAGAACAATCGCGCTTGATGAAATTGGACAACCCCGGGCAGCTGCGACCAGCGGCGGAATTGCAGTCTACAGGGGACCCACATCGCCCAGCCACTGCGATGGGGTGCTTGACGCAAAGAAACATCGCAGCTATTTCGATCAGACACATGAGTTTGGGTGGTTTCAAGCACTCTGTCGGTTGCACAATGCGCATTTTGTCATAATACTTGTGTGAGATCTCTTGGTCAACGGCAGCTCGGCATTCAGGTACAGATAAGGCCTGGCCTATTCTCCTGGAGTAATTCAAGTCGCCGGTCTCGGAATTCGGGGATGAATGAGCCGGTGTCGATCCCGGATTGCGGGGCAACTTCTCTGCATATGCTCGAGACTGATGGCGCGATGCAATACTCGAGTATCCGTGACGGGTCCTGAATTAATCAAACTGCATATAACATTCCTGTCCTTCTTTTGCAATGCGGCGAAGAATTTCAGAGATTTTCCGGCGCACATGTCCACGGCGTTGAAGGAAACTGACAGACTGAAAATGTGCTTTTGTTGGATACTATCAATGATCTGTAGATCCTTCGACGGGCCCGCCTTGTCCTGCTCCATCTGGCTTAGAGTTCGACTTTTGATTGTCATTGAAGAGTGCTTCGTGCCTCTTGTTCATGGACTCGGCATCGCCTCCGGACTGTAAACAATGCATCTGCATGTGCTGACGGACTGATGCTGATCGCGAAATGGACTGTGGTCAAAGACCATGAGAAAGAGAACCTACGCGCGCTCGGCCATTTAGGTCATCGAAGATGTCACAGAGGGCAGTTAAGAACAACAGATCCGCGTGAATCCGCTGGCGCTGACATCTCCGAAGCTGATCCACAGCAAAGCCTTGGGGACAGACGAATAGACGAGCGAATACCGTGACTGGCTTGGGATCAGATAGATGAGCACAGGGGGTGGAGGATGTGCCTGAATGCTACGAATGAAGCTCAGTCCGGACGCCCCACGTAAGGTCCAGAGCCTCCGGCGATTGCGAGAAACGGCAACCATAGATGGGTCGGAGTGCGAGGGGCTAAACGCATCTGCAGGACCAAAACCTGCTTCATCCGAATAGTGTGCACTGTCGGTCCGCGGTTCGCGTTTTGGCTCGATGGCTACCATGAGCACAGTGTGAGATGATGCAGCGGCGCTATCAATAAGAGATTGGGCGTATCCAGCGAGAGTGTGCAAATCGAGTTTGCCACAGGGAAAGATCAGCACTCGGACAACTTCTCTCTGTGAGCTGTCTTTGGAACTCACGGGGAGATCCATACCCTTATTCCGGTGGCTGTGAAACGAACTCGAGTATCGAACTGTGAAACGACCCCCCAATGTGAGTGGTCCCAAAGATAGCCTCGATCGTTTGGGTGGGCTATGCAAGAGATGACTATCAAAAGGCTAGTTCAGAAATTCATTGGTGTGATTTTCGTTTCTGTTTGATTGGACCAGGGCTTGCGGTTGCCTTGATTGAACACGAAAGGGGATCACCAGTAGGTGGTGAGGGGTCGATAAAGAAACGAAAGAAGATAAGATTTGACAGTCTTCATCACGTGCTTTACACATGACTGCGAATATGATTGCGGCGAACACGACACGCGGAAGGATGCGGTGCGGGTCATCAGTGGAAGGAAACAACTCGTTATCCCTTGAGCGCGACGTACCTTCGTTGACCATATAGAGAGACGAAACGGATCATAGGAGAGTACCGCCACATGATCGTGATGCAATCACGTGTCCAATCAACCACTTCTCAACATTAACCTCTCGCTGCGTTACTTACTGAACAACCGTCGCCCGAATCTCCGAAGTGCTGGGAATGACGGAAGAACAGAAGGCTGTTCCGGGATGGCAGACTCAGGAATTGGAGGATGAGTGGCCGGACAGTAGCCCAGAGGACGAACTAAGCGACGACGACGACGCCCATAACTTGACCTACGGAACTAGGTCCATCTCCCTCACAGCGCCACTACCCAGCAGCATACAGACTAATGACATCGAAAACGACAACGACAATTCTCAGTCCCCTCCTTTCCATGCTGTTGGCACATTCCTCGTTCGCGAAGATGTGCCCAAGGTTCCTATGCTTCCTAAGACTCCAGGCCGAGGGCGGGCCGGGATCATGAAGGACTTTTTCAGTCCACTGCCTCTCGAGCGAATGTTTGAGCCCCCAACACCACCTATCGCTTCGACACCAGTGCCACCCGCAACTGTAACATCCACACCCAGCGATGAAATCCTGGAGACAGATCTGCCGGACATGGTCGCGTTTCACGGACGGAAGGCCAACATGGACTGCAAGTTCACGTTTGCCGCGCCCAAATCCAGCTCTCTTGCCCCCACCCCCGTTCCCCGATCCAAACTACCTTCACCGCAAGCTCAGAGCACGCCCGTCCCAGCGGTCCCAGCGTCCAACGCGATCGCGCCATTAACGGACCCCCGCCTACGGCTGTTCCAGTTCCAGTATGACACGTTCACGCGCGACCATCTCTCCGCTCTGGCCGACTCGATCGCTGTGAACACGCCGTCTGGAACGACGGCTGGAACACGCTCAGAACGACGTCTCTCGCCCGTTTCTGAAGCTAGCTTCTCGGATTTGCGGAGTACAAAACGAGTGAAGCTCAGCCCATTCAGTGATTACGGAGAGGGAGACGGAGCTAGGGCGACGATCGCTCGCCCAAAGATTTACGGTAAAGCCTATGTTGGCGAATCCCAGTCTCTGATGGAGAAGATCAAACAAGCTCGCGATTTCTCGACCATATCCACCGTTGTTTCTGGGCGAGAGTCTAGTCCAGCGAATGACGGCGATCAACCACCAGGTGTGTTCTCTGTCCGTCTCATGACTCCTTTTTGAACATCCCAGATCTTTTGAATGTTCCGGCATTATCTGAGGACCAGACGTCGACATACAAGTCCACATCGAGTGCACCCTATTCATCTTCTACGTATCGACAGCAGGCAGCGGCTCTGATGGCACAGATCAAAAGTGACGTGAAGGGCACGAAACGAGTGTTTTCAGGGGATAGTGCAACATCCGTATGGACACCTGCACCAGTTGACAAGGAGAATCTACGAGAAAGTACGCGTCATCGAAAGGTGCATTCTAACACTTCTCCGAGGCGCAGTCCCCGGAAGGCGCGAATATCAGGGCCCCCGCTGGACGAAGTGACCAGCGAGTTCTCGCGACTGGACATTGCCAAGAACCATCCTACCTCTGCATTCGTGCCACCCCACGGTGTGAACATCATCGCGAATCCCGCATTACTCATCCCTGCTCGCCCGAGCACAACCACGAACGACGATCTCAAGCGATATGTGTCGTCCAGTACAGCGTCGGGAACGACATTGACTACAGCCAGCGTTCCCTCTTACGTCAAGCATCCAGGGCCAGCGCATCTGCGAACCATTGCCCCACAAGACGTGCCCGTTCTCCCTGATCGGATGGGTGACATGTTGTTCGACAAGGTGATGATGAGATGGGTCAAGAACGTGCAAGCTGAAGTGGGCGGTGAGATAGACCAAGTCAGTGAAGACCCATTCGGGGACATTGAGAGTCTCAGGGACGACTCGCTTCTCGCTCGAGTTGAAGAGGAGCCCACAGACGACGAGGAGATGGCTCTCACAAGTTTCTCGACGGACGCTTCGGGCCGAATTGTCTCTGTCATGACTGGTGTCGAGACGGAGGAGTTCGAGGAGACCACTGATTCTGAGGCGGAGAATGATGCGGTGATCACCGGGTCGGGCTCGTTGGAACATGTGGTCCCTCCAGACCTGGACGACACAGACTCGGAATTGGAGGCGGACAACGACACGGTGCTGGCACCACATCACGTTCCTGTGGACGAATCGCTGACTGAGGCTTTCGCGCCGCCGCCTATTGTTGTGACGACTTTCGAAACACCGATTCCGCCCAGGGTCTTGCCACCCGTATCGGCATTGAAGAAGACGCCAGCGACAGCAACACCTTCGTCCGCTATGAAGGATGCAGCGCGATCCAAGTTCCGCACCCCGAAGCGAACCCACCGCCGGTCAGTCAGCTTCTCGGATGGAAAGCGGGAAGGGCCTATCGTGGGGTTGAGCAGTGCCGAGCCTCAACCCTCGGCAAGGTCCAAGCGGATCGCAGAGATGTTGGCAGCGAGAAGTGACTCTTCGGGTGAGTTTAAGTTCTGAACATCTTTGGGCTCACGTAATGGTATTACAATTCACTGACATGTTCGCAGAACTGGAATCGGACGCACCGACACACGAGCCGGCTTCTCCCTCGCTGGCCGGTTCCACTTCTTCCCGACGCGTCTTTTCGCGGTCACATGTGACGCGGGACAATGGAACCTTCCTGACTGAGTGCTCGTTCGGAGTTGCGCACGACCAGCTGGTCCAGGTCTTGACCGATGTGGAGCCGTTCGAGCCTCATTGGGAGACCCTGGCGACGGTCGAGCTATCTGGCAAGAGGCTTGAAAGCGTTGCTCGATTGAAGGAGTTCTTGCCCGCTCTGGATGCACTCAATCTGTGAGTCCACCCGACGGGAAAGACTCGCGCGCGCAAGACCCCTGATTCCCAAATAGGAACTCAAATCAACTGGCCTGGCTCAGCGGTGTGCCAAGTGCGGTGCGGACACTTTCTGTCGCGTCAAACAGGTCGGTGGCCGCTGTCTGTCGAATATTAGTCTCCGTGGGCCGCGCATGATATAATGGCCGGGCTCTTGACAGCACGCGACATTAACTCTCATCCGTCTCCGTCTCCGTCTCTTTCTTTCTTTCCTAAATGCCGCCCAATTCCAATTCGCTAATTCGGACCCAGATTGACAGGTTTGACATCGTACAGCCACCTGCTCAACTTGGAGAATCTGGACATCAGCAGAAACGAGGTCGACTCGCTGAGACGTACGGATGACATATTCTTTCAGTGCCTGAATGCTTACCACGGTCTGCAGAACTTTCGTGTTTGCGACATCTCAGAGAGCTCCGGGCCGACGGAAATACCATCTCGGACGTCGATGGACTGCAGAATCTGGATGGGTTGGTCAAGTTGTCTTTGGCGGGGAATCGCATCGCCGGCGAGCTCAACTTTTCGCGCATAAATTGGACGCGGCTGGAGGTGCTCGACTTGTCGGACAACCAGATCACGACGTTGGGAGCCTTGCATGCGTTGTCGTCACTGGTCGTCCTCAATGTCGACGACAACCGGCTCAAAGGGGAGCTCGATGCCGGGGGGCTGATGACTCGAGTGCGAGTTGTCCGAGCAAGCGGAAATAAGCTGGAGGGGCTGAAGGTCAATAGATGGCCTGGAGTGCGGACCCTTTATATCGATGGAAATGCTCTCGACGGACTGGACAGTGGCATTGCATCGCAGACCGGAACTGTGGGCCGGGCTGCTGGCAAGGCTGTTGAAACTGGCGGCTTGAACCATTTGGAAAACCTCAGTCTCCGGAACCAGAGCAAAACAGGGGCCTTAAAATTAAATCTCGGAGTGTTTCGGGATGCTAAACGGTTATATCTGAGCGGTGCGCGTGGCTTTTTTTATATGCTCCGAGTCGCTGATTACAAGGACAGGGAACGTCCTGTCGTCCCACTTTTTCAGCTGCGCCTGCTACAATCTTGTCTATCTTGAATTGGCCAACTGCCGGCTGCGGTCACTGCCCACGGGAATCGCCAGTCTTGTTCCCAATGTCCGGGCCCTGAATCTGAACTACAACTTCCTGGAGGATGTCCGCGGTTTAGAAGGACTTTCGCGGCTGAGGAAATTGAGTGTCGTCGGCGCACGACTGAAGGTCCGTGTGTGTATTTGTCGTTAGTTGGCTTGGCTGATTGGGTCATAGAGTACTAAGGAGATCCTCCGAAGCATCCAGGGGATGTCTGAGATCGAGGCTCTAGACTTCCGGTCTGTCCCTGGGCTCACGTGGTTTCTCAGGGGCGCACTGACTGTTTTTCCAGGATGAATCCGTGCACGTTAGGCTGGTATCTTCCTCTCATCGTCAAGTCGGAAATGAGTGCAGCAGAGTGGGCAGAAATGGACGGACGTTTTCGGCGAGGGCTGCCTGATGGGATCTATGTCGGCCGTTTGGCATATCGAGGCCTGATTATGCGAACCTGCCCCGGTATCCGTGTGCTAGACGGGGTGGCTGTGACGTCGCGCGAAAGGTCCAAGACGGAGGGCGTGCTCAAGTTGATGGGACGGTAGTCTTGATTTGAACCAGCGGGAAACGAACCAGCTCGCAGCGAGCCGATCCAATATAACCCAATTCGGAATGGCCCGTTCCATCGGTGATTAGATCTCGTTAGATTTCTCAAGTTTTTGATAAATGTGGTAAGATCGCCCTATTCGGGCGAGAAAGCATTTTGGACTACCGTCGATAAATAGTCGGGACCAGATTCCGCTGCTCTCCGTTGCACCCTCCGCTCCTCACCCATGTTAGACGCGCCTCTGCCCGCCGCCACCGAGCTCAACTCGTACAACGTAGCACAACTCCAGTACGCGCTGTACGACACTCGTCTTCTGCGCAACCTCCACTTACACACCCCTCTCTGCAGAGCGGCTGACAAGGACATCTCTTACTTGGCACCAGATCCCGACGCTGCACTCATGTCAGTCACCAACGGCTTCGTTTCTCGTTTGGAAAAAAACTCAAAACTACAAACTAGCGTCCCCGACTACGACACCCGTCGCATGTCCACTTCTGCTGCTTCTGCAGACACCGAGTCGAGCTCTCTGTCCCTTTCAGAGAAGCCCACCCAGTCCCCGCCATCGCGGAGTCAGCACTGGGATGTCGACGGGGCTGAGGGCGAGCACGAGCAATCGAAAGTCTCCCTCCCGTCGATTTTTACGACATTCGAAGACTCATACCGCCCTGAACGACGCGCATCGCTCCCGACGCTCAGCTCGAATGTGCGCCACCAGCCATACCCTGCGTCCCAGCTGCGACAGCCAGTCTACGCCCCGTCGTCCCTGTCGTCTTACACGTTCCCCCCAAACAATTCTGAGTCCGGGCAAGAGCGGGGACTGGTGCGTCCGTCCGTGTCAACGGATCTACGATTCGACTATGACAACGGCTATCCCTCTGGGACGACGCCTGGGGCGTCGGCGGCCTCCTCTACGACTTCGTATTCGGCGCATTTGTCGCCCTACAACGAGAGCGACCACTGGACCACATCCCCATCTGGGATTGTCCGGCCGAGCTCAACCCCGGGTCAAATGTCTCAAAGTCCGGCCGTCAAATATGAGGACGGGTTACGCCATTCTTCATTTAGCGGTCAGATGTTCGCACACTCGGCTCGTATTTCGGGCCATCATCTTGCAGATCGCAGGTCGCTGTCGTCGGGTATAAAAGGTGAATGGTTCCCCCAGCCAGAATACCCTCTCTCTGGCTATCCCTCCATGCCACCGGCCCCGACGCTCAACTCCGGTTCCCGATCCCCACAGGGCGGCCCTGCTTCCGTCGACCGCCCCACTCGCAAGCGTGGTAAACTTCCCAAGGAGACCACCGACTTCTTGAAGTCTTGGCTTCATCGTCATTCCGACCATCCGTACCCGTCCGAGGAGGAGAAAAAGCAGCTGTGCCATGCCACGGGCCTCAGCATGTCCCAAGTGTCGAATTGGATGATCAACGTGAGTCTTCGTCCTCGTCGTCGCTGCTCTCCCGCCCCAACCTTCCTTCATTAATCACACCTGTCACTCCAAACGCCGTCGTCCCTTGTTTTATCTCCATCACTGACACTCATCTGCAGGCTCGTCGACGTATCCTTGCGCCCGCTCATCGCGCTGCGGCTAGCCCAACTACCACCGCACCATATCCATCTCCCGCCGGTCGCAGTGCATCGCTCAACGGACTCATGGACGCGCGCCGCGCCTCGCTCCCCAGCGCAGATAGTCTCCAGCTCTACCATCCGATGACCCTGCAGTCCCTTCCTTCTGCCCATCCGCATCATCCCCACCACCCACATCACGGCCCACCACATTCGGCCTATCCGCACGGGCACGATATGGGGTACCGTGGGCCGCCGCTACGCATGGGACCGGGCGTCGGGCTAGACTATGGCCCTAGACCCCCGATGTATGCGGGCGGCCCTGGGACTGGCAATGCGTACGGGGTCCCGCTCAGCGCCCCAGCGAGCATGGCTGGGCCAGGGAACCCATTCTCGCCGCCGCCAGGGTATCACCTGCCCAGCCCAAGGGAGGAAGGTCGTGGTGGTGGTGGTGGTGGTGCTTACTTTGATGGGCCGCCGCCGCCAGCGGGACCGGGGGGGAGCCCCAATCCGGGGCACAGTCCTGGGGCCAACGGACATGACTCGGCGCCGGGCAGTGGATATGGGACCCCGCAATAAGCGGTTCTCTCTGTGTGGTGATGATCACCACTGCTGATCGGGCAAGTTCGTCGAGACCCCTTGCTCGATTCCTTACCCGGTCACTTTGTTCGTCCTGCGGGAAGCATCGTCGGTCTCGGGTGCACTTGCGTCGAAGAAACTGGCGTGCCCACCAAAATCTGTCGTGCGCTGTTATGGACGCTACATAGTGGTCTCGTGTCCTGCGCATTATTTATTCCCGCATCTTTGTCGCTGCTGCCTGTTTTGCCTGAATGTACCTGCTCGTGTGTAACATGATACCCTCTGCTTGCTAGATCTCTTGCATCGCTCTGAATCAATTGTACTTGATATCGATATCCCCACTAATAATTATTCTGTATTTCACTATTATTTTACGATAGCGCCAAGGGTCGTCCGATTCCGCCGCCGGTGAGCAGCAGCCCCTGGCGAAAGAAAGTGGCTGGGCTGGATCCGTCGCCGGGCCTGGGACCCCGAAGCAGAGGATTCGAACACTATGATACTCATTTCTGCACATGCAAGCATTGATCAATCTTGATATGATTGGGCCCTGTTCCTCGAGTGCGGCGACTGACTGAATGCAGATGACTGCCCAGCCCTCCGCGGCGGTCCTAACCCCAGCGAGCCGCCGGTTCGCCAATGGGCCCTTCCCACGCCGAATGGCCGCCGGCAGTATCTTATGTCACCCCCTCCTGAATTAAGGTCTGCGCGTCCGAAATTTGCGCGCGCCCACTCTCGCCGGCAACGCTTACAGCACGAAAGCTTGTTTCCCAGCGCGGAAGCAGACAGAAAAGGACATATTGTCATGCACCGCGGACCCGCACCAGGCTTCACTCGCTTCTCCTCAGAAAGCTGCACGGTTACGGCGTCATGTATGTATCCAGCGGAACCGCTCGTCGAATAAGCACCGGCAGCTGGTTATTCAGCCCCGGCTCTGATTTGACAAACGGGCGAGTGACGACGCTAGGGTTGCAGGTCAGGGCACCGGACAGATTAACAAGGCAAGTTATCGGCCTCACTTGATTTTCTTCTCGATCACTAACGACGGCACTGCACGGAACTCAATGTCCTTGACCAGAGCGTAAAGAAATATCTTCATCCTTTGACAGTCAAAGCCTTATCAAAGAGCACGAGGGGGACAAAAACACGGACTCGAGCAAAGCGAATTTGTAGCCAATACAAGCCCGGTTCCCGTCCACGGGATTGCCGTTGAGGAAAGTCAGAATGCTGGAGTACAACCCCGGAATCGCCTTTGCCTTTCCAGGAACCTGCGCCCAGCGTTCGGGTCTTTCCAGTGTCAGCGAGCAGCAGAACATCGCAGCGACCTACTCACCTGAACAGCAGGGCGTCGTCGCCCCAGAGGTTCTTGCTTTTGTTAATGGCTTGAATGGGAATTGTGATAATATCCATCTTCTTGAGGCGGATGCCTGCTGGTCGGTTCCCTGCACAGAAGCCGACCTCGTCGGTGTCACTGACAGGAACAACATCCTCGTCCCGCATACAGACTCGCATTGTACTTGTTATCGGGGCATGCAATCTTAGCGCCTCACGAATGAACCAATCCAGATACTGGCATTTGGCCAGCTGCTCGGTCAACAATGGCTCTGCATCTGTATCCGACAGCCCGGGATTCGTCTGTCGCAGCCGTTTCTCCACGCTTCCCAGTTCTTCCCGCAATTTGAGTTGGATATCGGGGTTCTGGATCAGTGCATAAAGGCACCATGTCAGGGCAGAAGCCGTCGTCTCGTGACCCGCTGCGATGAAAGTGGAGATTTGGCAAAGCACCTCCTCCGCTGACATGCTCTCGGACGATGCTGACGCTCCGGCATTCGACCGCACTATTTCTATAATCAGCATCACTTTCGGAATGGCGAGAAAGCGGACGACCAAGGATACTCAGTATATCTCGTCCCAACGTGTCTTTGTCCTGGACTCTCTCTTCGATAAGTCCGAGTCCAATTCTCCGCATTGTAGCCTGTGCATCTTTCATCACATTCGAATTGCGGCGCTGAAACACGTTTGAGTCACGCGGGCTTTGCGAGGAAGCACTCACAAATCTGCGCAAGAATGGGAACCACACTTGCAGGATGGTCATCACGCGGAACTTGCGCGCAGTGGAGAATATCACGGCAAACGCTTTGGCCAGCTCGTTGTCGTCATTGATCAATGAGTCGAAGTGGTATCCAAACCCTGCGAAGCCAGTCAGCACAAGTCATTCCACCATCAGCGGCTTGCCAGCAATTCCCATGGCGTCCAATGTTGCGCGTCCGAGCCATTTCAGAGCATCGATACGCGTAAACCCGGTGTAATCGCTGTCCGTTGCGCCGGCTTCGGCCTCGGAAAGCCAGATATCACGCAGCTGCATGCCATCAGCATGCAATCTCTCTTCGGATAAGCATGAGCACACAACATGCCTTGATGGCCTTGTCCCAAAACACGGGGGTCAGCGACTTGATATGGGAGGCGGAGAATGCCGGAGTCTATCATCGTGTTAGAGCAGAAAATCATCGCCGTCCGGGGCTAGCTTGTGCAAGCTGTGCTAGGAGTGACTGACTGACCAGAATCCGGCGCTGTTCGTGTGTGAGCTAGTCGCGATTGAGTCCTGACTCGTCAGACGTACTTGTCTTCGATGGGTTTCACCTTCAACCGTCAGCAGGCCGTCATGACCCGCTGCCATGGTTGCCAGGCTCTCACGCACAAAGTCGGGTTTCGGGTAGTCGTAAGCGTTTCCGAGAATATGGGCGATCGCCACCTGATGCGCGGGTGTGTCAACAACGGAATGGTAGCAGTTGGACATGCATATGCCCACAGGGTCGGTAGTCATCAGCCTGCGACCTCCAATGAACCCTCGATACACGAAGCTCGGCCCATAGGACTCCTGCCATCGAGCAAGAAGGTCGTTGTTTTCCTGCTCAGCCATTTCGGCCAGATGACCCATGAAGAACGAGGGGCATGGCGGTCCCTTGAGTTTTGAAAGCGGGGAGAGTTGCTGGCGAATGAGAAGAGCGATGAAGTCCGAAAGAACATAGACAAGAACGAAAAGGGAGAGAAGCATGTACAGAGTGAAGAAATCCATGGTTGTGTACTTGGCTTGTCGCAGAGGAGATGTACATATAGGTGCATGATGAGGAACAACTGGTGCGTTGAGAGATCGGCTAGATCAATGCGGGGTCGGCCTTTTCGGGCACTCAGAGTCCGGCATCGCTCGGCATAAACCAAAACAATGGCTCGGAAGTATTTCGCGACATGAGGACTCAGATATACTTGCCTGGAGCAGCTTTGAGATTGCTGACGCATTTTCGCAGAACATGCACATCCATCGTTTGTTGTGTGATGCGCCAACCTACACCATTTTCATTAGCTTGTTACGTAAGCGAAATTAATGACCGAGAACGCCGAAATAGAAGGCCAGTTTAGTTCCTGAGAGAATCCAGCCCTGAAGTATGCTGCTATCCGATAAACGAGCTCATATCGCGGGCTTGCAGGTCAGAAAGTCGCCCCAAGCGTTGGGTAGCTGTTCACGTGGTCGCGTTTGATGAAACGTACAGCCACCCTGTCAATCTCACCGGCCATTTTCCTCAGAACCACATCATGAGCAGTTCGCTCGATACGCTTTGCGACGCAGTGACAAGCCCTTTGGTCGCCTCGCTACTGGAGACTCATCCTAACGACCTAGCTGTATCCAGATCTTGGCCTTTCCGTGAGTCGTGGTGGGAATGGGCGAAAGGCAGCTCAGATGGAACGGATCGTTGGAGGCAGATCCTCGAATATAGTCAACTCGATTCGGAAGCGCGCGCCTTGGGCAAAGAATGGGACATTCCTGTCGAACTTCGAGATCTAATTGATCAACTAACCTCACTGTCCTTGCCCCGAGACGTTATTCCGATCAACGCTGGTGCGAAGTTCCTATTATACAGCTTTCTTCCTAATAATACTCATAACTGAAGTTGATCCCTTCGAACTCTCGACACGAGGCATGTCACCGAAGAAAGCTCACGAGGTTGTTCTTGACATTATATGTCGTCTGCCATCTCAAATGTCACTTTCAGGTCCACCAGAGTGTAGCCTACATCTCCAATCTTCTCAGCTCCTTGAACTTGGACGTACCGGCAGTGCGGATCGTTGATGTTGGAGCGGGTCAAGTGTGTAGATTGCACTCTCGCGCTTGGGGCTGTCAGTGACTGATCAGTGCTCTCCAAGGGATATCTAACTCGGGCATTGCGATCACATCTCGGGACCACTCACCTTCTGGCTCTCGACTCTTCAGAAATACAGACGCGGGGTGCTGAGCGTTGGCAAGAGCGGACGGGCCTGGTGGGATCGATCACCCAGAAGACGATCCATATAACACCGCAGACCCTGAGCGACTCAGTCGACGAATGGATCCAGAGCTCGAAGGTACCCAGCTCTGGCGAGCCTGTTCCAGTGCTGTTTGTGGCTCTTCACGCATGCGGCTCGCTTACTCCCGACATTCTCCGAGCCTTCTTCATGCAGCAGACAAGAGTAGGTCACGCATGGTGGAAGCCTCTGGGAGTAATTGCCATAGGGTGCTGCTATAATCTTTTAGCTTCTCGAGGTAAACCGGCTCGTCTCCTGCTTCGCTCCTCTCCTAAGCTTTGGATGCAGACTTTCCACTCTCGACACATCTCACATGTAGACCCGAGCGTCTGTCCTTGCCAATCTCGGCCTTCCATCTGGCCGCTCAGATGCCAAGTCAGTGGATGCGTTCGCCCGAGAGTCGAGCAGACGCCGAACTGGCCCTGCGCAAGGTCGTCTGGCGAGCGATCATCGGCTCTCGCTTCTCTGCGAACGTCGAGTCCGATAGCATCGATGGTCAGCCTGACGGAACGGGCGATCGACCAGTTATGCGCCGGTTAGGCCGATTGAGTAATGCAGTGTACACAGATTGGGAAACCTTTGTTCGGGCTGCAAGTGATCGTCTTGGCGCCGTTTTCGAGTGCGGCCCGCTCACTGGCTATGAAAACGGGCTGATCAGCGAGCTGGAGGTTCTCCACGTTCTCCGTTGTATCGCGGGGCCGATGGTAGAAAGTCTGTTCATCCTGGACCGTCGAACGTGGGTCCAGGAACAGCTTGTTGGATTAGTGGACGTTCAAGTCGCAGTCGTCAATCTGTTCGACCAGGGAACCGGCAGTGGGCGGAATGTCGCCCTCGTAGTCTCGCCGCAGGGTCCTAGGCCAAATCGATGAACATGCCCCTCTAAATAGCCTCGTGCCGGGTGCACACTGAGTTAGGCAAACGAGCCAGCTTGCAAGCGGAGTCCGGATGCCGTGCACCGGCGGATCCCAATATGTCAGCCAACGCTCAGACATTAGACGCCCCGACACAATCTGCCAAACAAGGACAGGTCTTTCATTGTCGAATTCCATCATCAACAGCAAGCGCTCTTGATTCTCTTTTCCTCTTCGGATGAACGTCCAAATGCGACTCTGATATGAAACAAATCAACAATGCACCCAGGATCTCAGGCCGCACCATCTCCCTCTTATCGAATTCTCTTCCGGGTAAAGAACGGCGCCCCCGGCGGGTATTTCACCACATGAGGCTCGTAAAGATGTCTGTGGCGCAAGGGGGCAAAGATAAACAGCACATGAATGAATTCCCCAGATTCCCGAGACCCCACGGGTCAAAATCATGATTGCAGCCGGAACCGGCAGACATCCTGACCGATTTTCACGCAAATCTCGTCAATATCAAAACTTTTCACTGCAGCCGCCGACAACGAAAGTCTGTGTTCTGTATCCAGGTCAGCGAGCAGTGTGGAGGGGAAACCCCTAATGGTGGGATATTCCGAAGCAGCCTGTGGAGACTGTGGGTTTTCGTCAAGCAGGGCCCAGCCGATAGAAGCATGGAAACGAGGTTCAGAATAGTATACTTCTTGCCGGATGGCCTGCAGAACAGGGTTGAGAGATGCAGTAAGCTCAGAAAGCTACGAAACTAATCAGAACATGCGAGCATCCTTGAACCGAGGAACGACTTCGTGATGTCCGGCGCCTATCTCGAGAGCCAGGAAGACTCGAGTGCGTTCATCATTGACGAGCTCGGTGATACACGCCAAGGAAGCGGAGAAGCTATCATAAATGCGTCAGGTCATGGGAAACCGGAGTTCATCAACCTACGGTCGCGTCCCGTCGGCGATTCGTTTCACCGCCCGTTTCAATTCCTCACGCTGATGTGCCCGGACGAATATGGGTCGCGTAACGGATATATGCAGTTCAGGCCGTCTGCCATCCGGCGCGGAAAAGAAGTCATTAAGAGCCGGCACTCGAGCCTTTGCGCTGGCAGTTATCTTGCTGATGGCGTCGAAGAGCTGAGAGCTCCGGGATAACGGAACAGACGCGTAGACGTGGGTGGCATATTGGCCATCGATGTGGGGTGTTGATCTCTTACGACCTTGATGAAGAGCAGGGTTGTCGACGTGAGTTTTGCCTGCCAATGTGGCCGCAAGTGTGGGAAGTTTTCTGCAGGCGATGAGACATGCGTCTTTCTCGTGGGACGGGCGGGAGGCACCTTTTCTTTGTTGGCGGAGATTTTTCGGAATCGGAATCTTCAGAACTCGAATAGGACACGAGCTGCACCGAGTCGCGCTTCATGCAAAAGTTCAAGACTGTAATAGGCAAGTAGCCACCCCAGTTCAGTTCGACTACCACTTCGAGCAGTCACGCTCACGTGCCGACCCCAGATCACGCGTCCGGCCAGCATGATTCATGACAGATATCGAACTCAACGGAAGACTTATCGATTGCGAAATGAGCGTCCAGTTCATTAACAACCTCTCGGCCAGCGGCGTACCTGCGCCTCATGCTCACGAGCACGGATCACACTCCCACGACCACGGAGGGGAGCATGGCCACACCCACGAACATCTCGATCATGCCGGTTAGATACCCCGTCCGATTTTATCTCGGGGTCTCACAGAGCTACAGGGAAATTCTCCGAGCGGGACTTGCCCGATTACTCTGGCCGAAACTTTGTAGAGAGAGGTTTCACTGTCGGGATCGGAGGGCCTGTTGGATCTGGGAAAACCGCACTCGCTCTTGCGCTCTGCAAAGCCCTGCGCAAGGAGTACAACATCGGTCCGTGTCTCCCTCCCCGGGCCGCTTTCAGATTTTCTCATATGTACGGAGCTAGCTGCTGTGACTAATGACATATTTACGCGCGAAGACCAAGAATTCTTGATCAAGAACAAAGCTCTCCCTGCTTCGCGAATCCTTGCCATCGAGACAGGTGGTTGCCCGCATGCGGCCATTCGCGAGGACATCAGCGCAAACATGGGCGCGTTGGAAACATTGCAGGCGACATTCGAGTGTCAGCTGCTTCTTGTTGAGAGTGGAGGAGACAATCTTGCGGCGAACTACTCGCGGGAGTTGGCCGATTACATCATCTATGTGATCGACGTTTCCGCAAGTCATCTTCCCTGAACATGTTATATGAAGGCGCTGATGACTGGACTTGCAGGGAGGAGACAAAATCCCACGGAAAGGTGGTCCCGGCATTTCACAGTCAGACCTTCTCGTCGTCAACAAGGTACCCGTGATTTCGAACACCTGCTCTGGACTTTAATTGAAGATGCCTAGATCGATTTGGCACCATATGTTGGAGCTTCGCTTGAGGTCATGGACCGCGACTCAAAGCTGATGCGCGGAGACGGGCCCACTTTGTTCACCAGCGTCAAACAGGGCACTGGGGTCGACGATGTCGTCAGTCTGATCGTAGCCGCATGGAAGACCGCTGGGAGACCAGGAAAACCCGGCGCAGTGGGAGACGTCGAGTGAAACGCGACAGGTGCAATACAATGTGTACAATATCTATGCATCAGAAGAATCCGAAAGTCTGGCCAATAATATCGCTGACACCTTCTTGAATTCCAACATAATCATGTCCGCCGTGTAGAGTCTGGACGTGCGTGACCGTGCGCTTGCCGTCGTTGAATTTGTGCAGGGTTCCGAACTTGGGGATTTCCGTTGTGGAGACCAGGGCTTCGCGGGCTTCTCTTCTTTCTGCAGCCCTGCTCGTGAATTCAGACCACTGCTCTTGGGACAATGAGGCCAGATGGGGAGGCAACGCAATCATTTGGGGCAAATGGGGGTCGAGGAAGGCTGTGAACAGCGCTTCGGAGTGCGTATATGGAATGTCCCAGTCATTCTCTGTTGGCCGATCCTGAGAACCAGTGCCTGGATGTCGAGAACCGCACTCGCCTGCATGTGCAATGATAATTTGGCCTTTCATTCTTGGCACCAACTTGTCCGTATCAAATTTGTGGATCAGCCTTTTCATCAAGAACTCTGCGGGCATTTCAGAGATTTTGCAGAAAACCGTCTAGGAAGTACGGCACCTGTCGCCCGAGGAATGGACGCCAACGGGCGTATAAGCGGGAATATTCCCAGCATGCTGTAAGTCTCTACAACCTTCGAAATACTTGAAAATGGCGACAGAAGCACCACGCCCTTGGGTGCGATTTCCTCATCTGACAATTCAGCACTAAGTAGAGACGATACGCCAGTCCCGAGACTGTGGCCGACGATGAGAATGTCACTGGCCAGTGCCCCATTGTCTATTAGCCAGTTCCAGGCAGCCCGAGCGTCACGCGCCAAGCCAACCTCGCTGGGTGTGCCAGTGCTGTCTCCGTAGCCCCGATAGTCGATTGCCAGGACGTTGGCCGATAATCTCGAGGAAAATGTCGTGTAGTGTTGAATGCGGGCACCGAAGGCCCGCGTTCCGGCGTTTCCGTGGAAGAACAAGACCGTAGGACGCGCTTTCAACGCGGCACCAACATGCTCAACTGGTGGGGCCGAATGCGAGGGTAGAGAGTGGTAGAACTGATCTGCGAGGATGAACCACGCCCCGAGCAGCTCTCCATCGGCAGTCGAGATCTTGAGATTCGCAGTCTTGTTCGGAGCTAGCCCGTACTTCTCTGGCGTGTTGTAATCGGAGAAAAGAGGAATTTTGAGGGCGTGAAGAAACTGCAACACGAGAACGAGTTGATTAAGCGGGACAAGATCACGTAGTGCATACCAGAGTACTAGTGTTGGATGTGGGCGTGTGTTATTCAAGAGATAAATTTGGACGCACTGTGTTTGTATGTAGGGAATCATGACGGCCAATATGGCCGCTGCATACAATCCTCCAAAGATGGTCGCGCCCTTGCGAGCCGCCGAGAGATAAGCCATGCCTGCGACGCCGCTAGTCCAGATCGTTGACGCGCTAGTAGTACAAGTTGTGTGCGAGGACGTGTAGTTGCGAGTGACGTCGCCCGGCCCTCAGGTTTGACGTTTGACAGATTCTGTGATGTCAAGATTTCTCCAGCTTTCGGCTTCCGGCCTTCGTCTCTTGGCGAGACTCCACCGTCGTCGCATTTGATGCTCTGTACTCGCAGAGCGCACATAACGACCCATGTCCTCTTCAGAACTCTCTCGCAGACCCGCCTCGCTGCGTGCTGAAGTGAAGGATGAACAACCCAACTCAAGAGTGTCGTCTAGTCAACCCTCTACCATTCACCCCGCCATCAGACCCAAGTCAAAAAGTCTATTGGGATGGCTCAGAGGGATCGGTTCGGGAATGTCTAAGGACATAGCGGCTAGAATACCGTTCTACCTGAGTGATTGGACCGACGCTTGGAACTATCGAGTGATACCAGCGACTGCTTTGATTTTCTTTGCCAAGTATGTGCACGATGTGTTGTTCTCCAACGAATGCCATCTCAGGTTATGCAGCGTTCTTCCTGGAATTGCGTTCTCTTTGGATCTCATTGAAACGACCAATCAATATGGAGTGTCCGAAGTTCTGCTGTCCTCATTCATGGCGGCCTTCGTGTTTTCTGTCTTTGGTGTACAGCCACTGACCATTGCGGGAGTGACGGGTAATTTATGCACGGTTCATTTGTTTCCTGCTGATGACATTTCGGAAGGACCGATCACTGTGTTCAACAAAACGATCTTCACGATCACTCAAGGAGCGAAGGACAGGCCGGACTATCTGCACTTCGTCGGTTGGGTGTACCTATGGGCTGCCATTCTGCACTGGATCACGGCGGCTCTGAACTTCTGCAACTTCCTAAAATATGTGACATTGTTTCCCTGCGATACATTTGGATTCTACGTCGCTTGGGTGTACCTGCAGTATGGTGTCCAGGTGCTGACACGACAACTCGACGGGAACCCGCAGAACGCGCCAGGGCCGCTCGTCTCGATCGTTGTCGCGCTCCTGATGCTCGTGACATCATTTCTCTTCCAGTCGCTGTCGGCCCAGAACCTGTTTCATCGACACACGCGCCGATTTCTCGCAGACTACGGCATGCCCATATCCTTGATCGCATCCTCCGCCATGGCGTACTGGGGCCGTTTCAACGCCGCGAATACAGCCACCCTTCCCGTCGGAGCCGCATTCCAGCCTGCCGGAGGGAGAGAGTGGCTGGTCAAATTTTGGGAACTGGATGGGAAATGGGTCGGGATCGCCTTCCCATTTGGATTCATTCTTTGGGTTCTCTTCTTTTTCGATCACAACGTCTCGTCCTTGATGGCTCAGGTAGGCGCGCGCAGATGCCATTGCTCATGAACGAAGCGCTGACTGGACGGATGCAGGGCGCTGAATTCCCATTGCGCAAGCCTCCTGGATTCCACTGGGACTTTTTCCTCCTGGGGATCACGACGGTGAGTTTCCTCGGATCGTCAGGATCGTACCCTGATATTCGCTTCCAGTTCATCGCCGGTTTGCTCGGACTCCCGGCACCCAACGGTTTAATCCCTCAAGCACCGATTCATACGACATCGCTGCTCGTCATGCAGCACGGTAGGCCCGAAGCAGACAAGGAAGATCAGAGATCAGATAGCTTGGACTTCGTTGAGCGACCGATAGCCGTTGTGGAGCAGCGTGTCTCCAATCTCGCTCAGGGGGCACTCTGTCTGGTGCTTCTCACCGGTCCTTTCCTGCATGTGCTGCATCTGATCCCTCGCGGAGTTCTGGCTGGCCTGTTGTAAGCTGTCCTCCGTTCGGTCCCATGCCTACTCAGCACGCCGACTGCCATCCAACAGCTGGTTCATGGGAGCCGATGCGCTGCGTGGAAATGGGATCACGCAGAAGCTTCTCTACTTTCTCCGTGACAAGCACCTGACACCACCGGACGAACCGCTCAGAAAAGTGCGAAAGTCACGAATCTTGTTATTTGTTGGTGTCCAGCTTGTCGGATTCGGCGCTACTTTTGCCATCACACAAACCATCGGTCCGTCCGTCATTTCTTCCCTGTTCCTATGCTCACCATTTGGCTCGAGCAGCGGCGATCGGTTTCCCGGTGGTCATAATGCTCCTCATCCCTCTGCGAGTGTGGATCGTCCCACGATTGCCGTTCACAGCCGAAGAGCTGGCCATCCTTGATGGTCCAACGGCATCCCCTTTCGTAAGCTCGTTTCCTGGTCTGCTTTCTGTTGCTCACGGCGGATTGTCAGACCATGGAATCCGTAGGAGGAACACTATCTTAGACGCTTCTATTTATCTGTAATGCACGGCCGGGCCACTAGATATGCTCATGTCATGCCGAACTCATCATCTATGAGCCACAATCAGATTCATCACATGACTTCTTCCAGCCTTTAAGAGTTTGACGTCGACGAAGGTCGTGCGAAGCCTTGGCTCCTGACCCCGAACATGTCCAACAGCACTCTGGTCGGTGTATTGATTCTAGCACGGCAAGTATTCGCTCCCATTTCGTCCGGGATGTGCCTAATCTCTTTTCAGACACGGCGATCGTGCAGGTACCCTTCGAACCCGGTTCACGGAAGATCTCTGACTCGATGTAGGATTCTACCAGGATCCGACGACCTACACTCCAACTGGGACGGTTATCACACCTCTGGGCACCGTGAGCCGGCTCTACCCGCCCACCGCCGTCTCACTGAGTGTTCTGGCAGCAACAAGAACTGCAATTGGGATCGATCTTGCGCTCGAGATACCTGAACGCATCCTCGCCGCTCTTCGTCCGGGGGATCAACTCGAGCCTGGTCAATGCGGTAGGCACAACGATCCGTTCCTGGCCGTCACGCTGAAATCGCTTCCACACAGAACCAGATCGTGAGTGCGAAACGCGATCCCGTGACTGATTGACGTAATGGCATCACAGCACGTACGGGCTGATGCGGGCGGTGAGTCGGGCGTCATATACGATTCGGCTGTGGCCATGCTACAAGGGCTGTTCCCTGCAAACGCCAACTACACGACGAGCCTTTCCAACGGATCCGTTATCGAAGGAGCGGAGAGCGGCTACCAGGTGCGTCGCGTTTACTCTGCACTGGGCTCCAAAAGTGATATGTTCTCCCAGTATGTCCCCAGTGAGCGAAGCATAACATTCTCACTCCTGCTTCGCTTATCCTGACTGCAGTCGAAACCGTGGAAACCAACAACGATGTCTCGCTTGAAGGTTGGACCTCCTGCGGGGTACGTGGCTTCGCCGCATGCCCTATTGAACGCTCATCGAACCGCACGTGAAGGCGTTCGACCAGTGGACCAGTGGTTTTTACGCATCTCCTGCATTCCAGGCCCAGGCCAACGAGAGCGCGTCCTTCCTGAGTCAGCTTCCGCCCTACCTGGACGGACGGGCAGTCACTCTGGAGAACATGTGGAATGTGAGCGCTGATTCGGCAGCGGAGATGTTGACTCATTCATAAAACAAAACAGATCTACGACTTCATGAACGTGCAATCCATTCACAATAAGGCGTTTGCTCAAGCGCTGCCTCCGACGTTCCTCGCCCAGGCTCGGACACTTGCAAACTGGCACGAATACGGAGTTTTCACATCTCCCCAGCTCAACGGGATCGGGAACAGTGAGTTTTCGACTTCGGTCTTCCACGGACAGGACACTGAACCCGAGGGACAGTCGCTGGCCGGACGATTTTGCCCCAGATGTTGCAAGAGCTGCATAGCATTGCCAATGCTTCAGACCCGCTCAAGATTGCCTACCAGGCAATTGCATACAAGCCCTTCCTGTCGCTCTTCAATATGACAGGCGTGGCGGAACAGAACCCGGAGTTGGCTGGAATCGGTCAGTCTGCAAAGCAGAGTGAGGACGGCCGGTTGCTGATATTTTCCCAGTCAACTACGCGGCGGCGGTGGCGTTAGAAGTTCGCCAGCCTTCGGATGGAAGCGAGGCTGTCTTGCGGTTCAATTTCAAGAACGGCACAGGCCAGGACTTTGTCACCTACAACTTTTTGGGCTCCACAACGGACGTTCCGATCTCCACTTTGGTCCAACACGTCAACGCAAGTCGCTGTCTAATGTGACTGCGGCCCAAGAGTGCTTACAATCCACCAGCCAGCGATGATTAACACCACGATCCAATGGTGCAATGCCTGTGGAAACAACGCGAATCGGGGCTGCGGAGAACTGGCCCTCGCCGCATCGCAAGCCAGCGCCGTCGCCGTTGCTGGATTCCACAGCCACCATGACAGAATCAGCCCAGTGGGTGCAGGCTTCCTCGGCGCAGGCCTGACTTTGGCCGTCTTTGCCATCATGTTTGGTGTTCTTGCGTTCTTGGGTCTCTTGACGTTCGGTCGCAAACGCTCTCAGCGCTCGAACACTCAATCTGAAAAGAAGGTGTAAGACACGAATAGTAAGCTGTACAAGTGTAAATTGTTGTTCACAATGTACCGGGATGTTGGCGGAGAGGCCATCGCCAACTAGCAGATAGCTGCCTGTCGACGCTGAGTGCCATCATTGATATCGTTTACGCTCCTCAACGACGACATTGTATAAGCAAATAGGATCTAATAGTGCAGCGATGTCAAAGCGCTGGCAGCAATGGGGAGGATTCTTGCTCAAGCGAATTTCTCGTCATCTCCAATCATGATCAGATCCGTCGTCATATTCGACCTCCTCTTCTGAATCTTCGTAAAACTCTCGATCGTCGACTGCATAGCAAGTGAGAAACGTTGGCGATCGGGAACCTTGACACATACCGTTCCCGTCGTCCGAAACGCTGTCTTCTTCATCCGGATAGTCATTCTTGTAATATTCCTCCGCTAGACAATTGTGAATGCATGTACCGGCGAGAGTGAGTACGGCAGACAGACCATTGGAGTCTTCATCTGCATCGTCTTCCTCCTCCTCATCGGAATCAGAGTCGTAGGGATCGGTGATAGATGGAGGGAGCCCCGTCCTGTAGCTTGTAAGCCGCAGACGGTGCGATGCTCTCGAAAACTTGCAGTGTGCCAACATTGGCTGCGTCGTTCCACTCAGACAGTGTAGCCGGCCGGTGATAAAACACATCCCAAACATAGTCTTCCGACGATGAAGGCGGGATGATGTCAACGGCGGGGGAAGGCGTGATATCGTTCACTGGGAGTTAAGGAATGAGGGGTATTCCATAAGTGGGCAAGATGACCACACTTTTTAGGTAGTCCTCCAGCAGAGAACTGAAAGCATCCATGCCCTCATCGCTGGTGCCGGCACGAGGAGAGTCGGACGACAGGACCGCGTCGTACAATTTGAATCCGTTTCTTGGCTTGGGAGGCAGATCTTTGGCGGAGATGACGCGCGGTCTGGACGGCCGATATGAGAAGGAAACCAACAGACATGAGGGATGGGAAATGAACGCACGGGCTTGTCGCCCGTCGTTTTCGAGCGCCTTCCGCTTCTTGCTGGATGACCGTATACCGGCGGAAGAGTTCATCTTTGGCCACCGTCGGCGACGCCCTAGGATTTGGATTTGGATTTGGCGCCGTAGAGAGACTTTGGGGATCCTGGGCGGCCGTCGCGCGTTCACGGGCGAGTCGTGTGATTTGTTCCTGCACAAGGTTTGCAGACGTCCTCCCCGACGTTCGAGACATACCTCTAGATCGCGTTGAGAAGTTTCATCCTTCCACGTCTCCGGTTCGACCGTCTGTGCGAATTGGAAGACGCCTATTCCGCCGCCGCGAGACTTCTTCTTCCGCCGGGATTCCACGACTAAAGTCAGTGGTAGCTGATCGTTAACGAATGAACTTGGGTAGGCAAGCCAAGAAAGGCATGCCTAGCGCATCGAGAGGCTCTTCATTTCTCTTGCGTTTGATTCGTAGGATCGTATATGACTGCGAGGGAGGGCTCCCGGCATCGATCTCCATGGTAGGAAACTTTCAAGAGGCAATGACGTCACATGATCTAGCCTGACTTGTGTTTCCGGCGCGTAAGAACGGCGATTACATTTCTATCGCTAATAGTCATATACATTATGCTGGAATAATGGCCAGCGAAATAGGGTCTTGCTCTGGCCAGATCAACTCGAGTGTGGGATGTAATTTCTCCAACTGCTGCAGGGATTGCCAGTCGGCGACATGGGCGTCCGGGCTGTTGACGCCGTCGACGAACGAGAATTGGATGCTGCGCAGATGGTCTACTCCTTCCGGTAGTGGAAGTCGGTCATCAAAGTGCGGGGGCAATCGTGAGGCGACCATCTCCGAAAGACAGCCGTCGTGCGTGAGGATATTCGATAGCTCGATAGCTTCGAGGCGTGGATTGGGCCACTGCTCAAACTTCTGAGTGGTCTTGCGATCGGGAGTTAGGTACTGTAGAAGATAGTCGGCTGGAGGAATGCAGTCTGCGACAGTCAGAGCTTTCAGCGACACGCAAGCCTTGTGCTTGAGAAATTCGATGACGTCGTCCTGCGAGACCTCGGCGTTGTGGAAGTCCAGCACTTTCAGGTTGCAAGACGAACGAGTGAGGAAAGAGGCGACTTCGCTCCGAGGCCAAACGGTCAGTTGGTATATGCAGACGTCCTCGAGACGAGGCATTTCCACGTGCTCAAAGAACAGACCGAGCAGGTCGTTCGATGTGACCTCCAAGCGAGCCAATGATTCCATACGAATAATTGGACCGCGAGGAACACTGGGTCCATCGATGTCGACGCAAAGATCTTCCAGGCCAGGTGTAGCCTCCAAGATATACAGCACATTCCCCATCGATACCGGCTCCACGAAATGTAGACGAGTGAGATTCGGGACGGGACAAAAGTCCTTAGCGAAATGAGTGACAGTGAGGTCGGAAAGAAGAGGTGCGGCTCTGCAAGCCAGATACACCCATTCCCAGTTGCTCCCTGCGGGGAGATCTGCGTAAAGCATCGAGAGCAGTGGTGCTCGAGGTGTGGAGGCGGGGAAGATTGGTCGCGGATAGATATCCGTCACAAGTTCGATGTCGTCAATGGGAAGACCGTCCAGCCAGAGAGACGCAGCGTGATGAGCATGCGCACAGAAAGCGGAGATGGCGCAACTGAGCACGTCCATTCGCGTCGTATTGTCCCAGAACAATTGGAGATATGCGGGGTACGACTGAGAGCGTTGAAGCCACTCGAGCGCCCATTCCGGCGGTCGTTTTTCGATTCCTCGGAGGTCGAGGTTAAGCACGCTCCACAATGCGGGGGTAGAGACCGCTATTTGCCTCCATCGCCTGCAGATTTTGCACAAGAGCAACGTACTGGCTCGATCGTCATTCCATTCATCATGTTCATCGTTCTCCCTCGGCGACAAGGTGAAGGCGAAAATCTCGGACATCATCTCCACGGGTAGCCACCGCCAGGGTGAGATAATGGCAAGGTGAAAGCGAATGACGCGACGTGTGTGATCCAGCTCGGCGCGTAGTTGTCGAGAGAGCTTCCGCCCCGTCGCCCGGTTGCGTCTCGGCACTCGAGCATTCAATTCGGAGAGTGATGCTTTCTTTTCCGTGATGTAGTCTCTGATCATCTTCCGCTCGATGGTAGTAGGAAGTCTGTCCTGCCTAATGATATCGCAGAATGGTGAATCCGAGGTGATAGAGCCATCGAACTTCATAGTGCTGAGTCGAAAGCAATCGAGGTACCGCGGGGCTTTGGACAGGGATCGAGCCCAACCGGTGGTCGATGGCTGTAGAGTGTATGGCTGAACGCGCTCTGTCACATTATCGCCACTGGGTGACTCGGCCACGGCCCGACAGCCGATAACGCCGGGCCAGGTGAAGCGCTGTCTTTATAGATCTACCATATGGTCTTGATCGAGGAAGGCCCACGGACGCATAGGGTGAACATCCTCCGCCAGTCTACCTACTTTTACGTTAAATTTTTCGACATTTTGAGCAACTTTTACTCTATTTTTGGAGGGTTAATTCGAATTTTCTCCCTAAGCTTCTAGGGACTGTATTTAAGCTGTAGGAGCTTTCACCTGACCTATACCACCTCTAGTACGCACAGTATCTGTTCCCGCTACGCGTTTACGAGCCGATGGGACGTCCTTGTAGACTTTTCCGACGCCAATCCATTCCGAGAGATCCAACTCTAGGTCTGTACTCTCGTCACTGTCCGTGACTTCGAGGACAGCTGCCGACACTTCTGTCATGCCCATGTACTTCGGGAACCGGCAGGATGGCGCAGCGCTTGGGAGCCGGGAACGATGGGCAAGAAAAAACGATCAGGCAAGCGATCATTCTGATCATATCGGTTGTTAGATTCTCCGTAGACTTCCAAATTCAGTACATTTCCAGCTAAAATTAGTCTTGCTGACGACTGAAAAGACTACATGAGCCCAGATGTCTAAATTCAAGTCAGAAATGCCCAGATCAGGCCGGGTTCTACCCGATTTTACGCTGGTGCAGGGCTCAAATCTTTCAAGATCGGCAGGGATCTAGCCAAGTTTTACGCTATCTCCGGAGGCTTGCTGCCATTTTTGAGGCACTTTTACGCTATTTCCCGGAGGGTTCAAGTCAAAAATTTCGGCCAGATTTACTTTATTTCGGAGGATGTTCACCCTATGTGTCCGTGGGCCTATCGAGGAGTAAAGTTTATACTGCAGAACGACGTTGTTTAAAGCAGGAGAAAGAATTGGATATATCCCTGTCACTTGCAAGTCAAGTCATACCATTATATCGTTACACTCCCGCCCGAAGCTGACTGTTTTTGGCATCTTCGCTTCGGCCACGTGCACAACTGACTGTCGGCTTGGTCTCTACGCGATTCATCCTCGGAGTCGTTATGGCTCAACTGCGACATCGGGCGAACAAAAAACCAAACAACCACCCGTCCACTTCAGAGAACACCGATGCGGGCATCAAGGTCTCCGAAGCAGCTCCTGCCCTGCTCGATCTTTCTTCAATCCTCTCGATGGTTTTAGGAGGATGTTGCGTGTAAGACTCTCCTTGACTGCCCCGTGCGTACTCAATATTGACTAGGAATGTGTGGGCCTATGAACAACTCCTTCTAATGAACGCGCGCATCGGTTCAGCGTTGACATTCTCTCAAGCAGTCTTCATCGCGTTCCAGGCTCTTCCGACATTTCTGGAGCGTCCACCGGGTTCATATCTCCCTAGATTGAAACCTAGACAAGTTCCGCTGCATCGCTGGGCCACGCAGGTTCTGCTACTGATAACATCGTCGCTACTGAACAATTGGGCATACGCATACAACGTCCCGCTGACGCTACTCATCGTCTTCCGTTCCGCTGGTGTGAAGTTTATTTCATTGCCTCATGTACTGTCTGTCTGACTCGAAACTCCAAGGGCTTCCTGTGTCGATGCTTTTCGGTTTCTTGTTCTCGGGAAAGCGGTATACTCTCATGCAAATAGTCCGTGCCAGGATCTCATTTGAAGTCCTGCTTCTTTGACTGAACACGAACCTTTTAGATTTCGGTGGCCCTCGTGTCCAGTGGGGTTGTGTTGGCTACCATTTCGAAACCTTCTACGTCTTCTGGATCCGACGCTCACACAAGCAAACTATCAGCAGAAGAGTTACAGAAATACACGACCGGCATCTCCATGCTTTCGCTGTCGCTTCTTCTCACCGGAGCTCTGGGAATGGTCCAAGAGAGAACGTACAAGACATATGGACCATGTTGGAAGGAAGGTGTCTTCTACACGGTGTGTCGCGTTAGTTATTTCTCGACTTGCCACACGCTGAACATGAGCAGCACATTTTGTCGCTGCCTGTCTTCTTTCTGCTTGCCTCAGATGTCCAACGTGGCCTTCAAAGCCTGTCTAACACTCAGGGACGGGACTCCTCAGCTTTAACCTCTTGGATGATCCTCGGCCTCAATCTTTGCTCCCAGCTTGTTTGTGTATCAGGCGTCAACCGACTATCCTCCGTACGTCTCGATAATTCTCCCTCTTTCCACCTTGTCCACCGAATCGCACACAGAAAGTTTCGTCTGTATCAACCAACATCGTGCTCACAGCCCGTAAAGCCATCAGCCTGTGTTTCAGCGTCTGGTGGTTTGGAAGCCAGTGGACCGCCAACCTGGGTGTCGGAGCAAGCATGGTATTTTGCGGCAGTCTCTTGTTTACGCTCACTGGCCCGAAGCAATCGAGTCGGCCCAAGGACAAAAAGGAGTAACCAGGTCTTTGCAATAGAGCATACATGTATTCTGGAGATTTTATTATTTGGACCTATCGGGATTGTATTGCTGTAGTCACCTGACCACGATAAGATAATCGTGACTGGCCGATTATCCAAAACATTGCCAAGCAATAACGATGCTTGAAACCTACCATCTGCAGCACTTCCCATCGCACATATCCTATGTCCATACTGCCCTATATACCGGCGTGTCAGACTCTGCTGCACTGAAACGACGCCTCATCACTGCTTCGACCGCCGAAGGAGAAAATGGGGAGCGTGAGCGCGAGGAAGTGAACTTTGCATTCATTGAAGCGCGGCTTGTCTGTCTTTGATCCTCTTTCTCTTGGTTCAATTTCTCTGATATATTGGTGTGGATCAGATAACTAGCCGCGAACATCTCCGTGCTGCAGTTTATCATGCGCTCCTTGCTGAAGCGCAAGGCACATTACGCACGAAGACAGTGCATTCCGAGATCATCTGGATTCTCAACTCAACGCACAACGTAACCCTCTCAGTGCGGGATGCCTAAACTCGTTTAGTGAAGTGACATTCAGATCACCGAGGCGATGCGCCGATATGGGGTGGGCGACAAGTCCAGCGCGCTGGTGGTGGTCCGTGTTTCTGGGCCAGAATTCTCATCCGACTCTGTGGGGAAAGCCATGGATGGGGTCGTGCAGGGAAATCGGGTGTCGTTCGATCAGCTGGATGCGGTCACTGACTGGGCTGCTGTCAAGAAGGTGCGTGCTCTCATGCGTTGAGCTCAGACAATGACCCGTGTGTGCACAGTATCATAAGCTGAGTAACGAAGCTGCTATCAGAGACTCCCAGGGCCCTGAACAAGAGCACGCGGCGATCGACAGTATTCTTGTTACGACTGCCGCAATGAAGAGTGTGGCTGCGTGACCCAAGATACTCTTGCCGCGAACGTCTCAAATAACGGCGTGCTGCGCGGGGTTGTTGGAATCGTAGTCTAGATGAACGCTGAAACATCGGATCATGAGGCAAAAAAGATTACGTAGCAAGGCCTCAACTCACTAGGCCCGCGAGACGAGATCCAGTGCCTCAATCGATGCTTGGATTGTTTCGCCGACGTCGTGGGCATATGGCAGTGGAGTGTCTTTGGGTAGCCTAACAAAGAACTTTGGATTAACAACACTAAGCTGTTCTCGAGATGTTGCTTACACAACATCAACCTCCACAATCAACTCGTCTCCAACGTGGCTGTTGCCAGCGTTTGTAAACCAGAGAGCATTCAAGGTGAATCACTCACTAGATTTCCAGATACGAAACATTCAATACGGGCTTGAACCTGGAGATGAGATACAGTACACGAAAGTTGTGTTCGCTACTGGCCATGCGACCAGACAACTTGACAAAGTTTTCGAGCAGTGTCTCGACCCATTCGACGATGACTGCAGAAAGATTAACTTGATTTGGCGACACTTGCAAAATTCCTCACTGTATATAGAGAGCAATACACCACCCAGGGGGTCCAATTGTTTGATAGACAGCAACTCTCCGACCCATGGGATGATTAAAGAAAAGACGTTGAAGAATACATCGTTTTTCGCATCCTTTGCACACCGGTTAGCACAGAATCAAGAGCGAGAGACAAGGAGACCCACACCTGCGCTAGGGCTTGGATTCCAGAAGATCTAAAGCGGGCACACCATGCCCATATCACAAGCTTTACAGCAATTGTGACGCCCATAGTTCTGTTGTTTGATAGAGGAGTCCTGTCAGCGGAAACTGAGACAAAGAAAAAAGGACTAACATCTTTCCAAACAAGGACAGCGTTCCTACTTCCTCGGTCTGCTCCCCGAAAAGTTTTCTCAGGGACTCAACCAAAACTTGAGTGAAAGAGGCGATCATGCAAACGGAGAACACGAGCACTCCCAGAGGCTCAAAGCGTTTCTTTCCAGTGGGGTATTTGGAGCCCGGGTCCTCCCGCTTGGCTGCGACGTCGGCAGCCCAGATGATCAGCGTTGAAAGAAAGTCCAAAGCCGAGTCCACGAAAGAAGCGAGCAGTGACACAGAACTGGACAGCGCAACTGCAGCGCCTTTCAGAGCGAGAAGGAGGATGTTGACAATGATGTTCACTGCATTGAGACATCATTTGAGCTCGACGTATGACCCAGATCACCAGGCCGAACACGAACCGTTGAGGGCGATCTTATCTAATCTTTCTTGTTTGTGGCCTCTGGATTCTTCCCTCTGTTTCAGCAACGGCTGCGTTTCAGCGTTTGCGAACCGGTCGTCTTCGTTTTCTCCCGTAGGCGAATGCACCGTTTGGGCATTCAAGATGTTTTGATGAGCGAGCGTCCCATAAACTTGGTCAGGCAGATTGGAAGTTAGTACAGTTTCCACTTCTTCAAAACCGTCGAGCAACTCGTCTGGGAAGGGTTCAGACTCAGGCATTTCTGCCGGGAAAGCGTTGTACTCTGACGCTCGTAGAAAGCACGCAAATTCTTCTTCATGGCTTTGAGTTCTGATCGGCTCTTCCGAAAATGTTCATACTTCCCCGCCGTGCAATCAATCATGCCCTCTCTAGCTCAAAACCTTAGCTAAGAGTGACGAAGGACGAGAGGATGACTATAATACCGAGGGGCTGGCACTGTCGAAGTGAAGGTGTGTATAGTTGGACGACGCTTGGGCGGTAGAGTCCCCACTAGACGAGGACTTCGAAGACCGGACGCCATTTCGTAGAGAAAATGAACGAGCGTCAAGTGAGTTAGGTCAAGTTCAGATTAGTAGCCCTTGGACACTGGACAGGCACTGTGCTGTGGACTGAGGATAAGGTGTATGATGGCGGTGCAGGGACGTCAATCGTCATACTACAAACTGAGATGGGTATTCTATACTGAGTTGCCAATGTTCACTGTGAATAAGTTGGTACCAGTTAACTCAGTGACGCCTCAGTCTGTTGATAGCAGTCTCCAGTTAGCCAGACGTGGCCAGGAGGATATCGTAGAATGTCATTGTGGGTATGTGGCCCTGACGGGTGAGCGGATAAGACGAATGAGGGCAGACCATATGCATCGATTGGGGCATGGGTACATAACATAATGCGACGCAGCAATCGTTTTCAACGTAACGCAACGTCTACTCCTCGTCCTCTTCATCACCGCCTTCCTCCTTCTTGGCAGCAGCAGCAGCCCGCTTGCGCTTAACACGACCAGGGCGTCCTCCACCATACGGTGACGTCAGTGCGAAGTCGATGTGCTTCTGGGAGTCGAGGCGGACGACGAAAGAGGGCACGTTGACGATCTGACGACCGACACTGGAGAAAAAGAACATCATTCAGCATCCGATAGGGAGGAACAATAGATGCGTACCGAATGTGACGCTGGCGGATGAGGACACGAGCGTGGTGGATGCTCTTGGCAAGCCCACTCTTGAAGACTTGGGTCTGAAGACGACGCTCCAAGAAATCTTCGATTTTCAAAGCCAACACGTAATCGAGACGCATGCGAGTTTCATCAAGCACACCGATCCGCACCAACCGACGAATAAGGGCATTGCCCTCGAACAGACGCTTAGGGTCCTTCGGGTCGAGCTTGAGCAGCTCACGGGCAGCACGACGGATCTTGGACAGAATCAGGGCGATACGAGCAATCTCGCGCTTGTTGCGAAGTCCGTACTCGCCAGCGAGCTGTGAGGAATCGGGTAATCAGAGCAGAACAAACAGGGCTAATGTGTGCGCACCTTGAGCTCAGTGTCGAGACGCGCAGACTCGAAAGGTCGGCGGGAGACCTTGTAGCTATGGGGCAACGGCTTTTAGCACGACATCCCTCCACATCAGTGGATCTTGAGGAATTAATTCTCACGTTTTGGAGTGGTTTCTCGGGGCCCTAAGAGCGTTTTCAGATTCGCATCCATCATGGAACAGAGGTATTACCTGGGCATTCTTGACGCGAAGGCGGCGCGGTCTTGAGGAGGTTACGGAGGAAAAAGATCAGACCTTCAGAGACCTGGCTGCACGTGCACATTCCGTGCAGCTAGGCAGCTGCACATCACGAGACCACGTCACGCTCGTGACGACAGTCCCCTCAGTCCGCAAGTAATTTTCCCCCTTCGTCCCTCCGCTCGACGACCTCCTCAAGATGCCGCACTCCTTCGGTTACCGGGCGCGCACGCGCCACATGTTCAAGCGGGGCTTCAAGGGTCTGTCTCTGCTGATTTTGAAAAGGAAGACACTAGATTGACCGGCAACCTGTAGAGCATGGTCCCGTAAAATTGTCGACTTTCCTCATCAACTACCACATCGGTGACATTGTCGACATCAAGGCTAATGCCGCTCAGCAAAAGGGTATGCCCCACAAGTACTACCACGGGTGCGTTCCAATACTTCCTCGCCGATTGATCTTGACCTAATGATAATCTCTAGCCGCACTGGGATTGTCTACAACGTCACACCCTCTGCTGTTGGTGTCATTGTGTACAAGGTCGTCGGCAACCGCTACATTGAGAAGCGTGTGAACCTCCGTGTTGAGCACATCCGTCACTCGAAGTGCCGACAGGAATTCTTGGATCGTGTGAAGCGGAACCATGAGGCGCATGTTGAGGCTAAGGAGAAGGGCGGTGAGTAGATTCATCGTTTAATCGTCGCTGGGCCTGGGCCTGGTGTTGTCTGCAACAGAAAACCCTGGCCCCTACCACACCCCTTGTTCTGTGTTACTGATGACTTACACAGAGCGGATCAACCTAAAACGCATCCCTGCCCTGCCCCGTGAGGCCTACACCGTCGCCAGCGCCACCGCCTCCAACACACCGCAGACAATGGTTCCCGTCGCATACGAGACCACGATCTAAGTTCACGGTACCATTGTTGTATGCTATGCTGCTATGCGATTCTATGCAAGTGTTGCTGGTCTCGACCTGCAAGCAATCATGATATCTTCTCTCTTTGGGATGCAAATGTGATCACGTAACGGGGACGAACATCGAAGCCTAGGAACCAAGTTGTATAAAGATTGCCCCATTTAATCTTTCGCATATCTTCTTTGATCTTGTCCTGCTTGAGTTCAAGAAGTGTAGACGAAATCTAGCACCGCCAATTCCTCGTACGACCAACACTGAAATCAGACTGGATCATCGCAGGGCTTCGGATGTAATTATTTTTCATTCCCATAATGAGTAAGTCATAGAACGCTGGTGGTGTCGGCGAGCTCACTTTATCGGCCGAATATTGTGAGTATCCAGGGTTACATATCAAGCAGGGAACACGTCCAACAGGCCCTCTGAAGCAATAGCAATATACTTACGCGGCTACTCACATCTCCTGGACTCTGCTTCAGATCACCGTTGAGTTGAAACAAACCCTTGGTCGACCTCATCTTCGCTTTCATCGCTGTCGCTGTCGTCCTCATCCTCGACACCTTCATCACCGCCTACGCTAGGAAAGACCCGTGCGTCCGACGCTGTACTACGGTGACACTGGGAGGTAAAGTAAGTTCAACGGGCCAAGTATTGCACACGAAATTGCATTGCATACCTGGTAGACGGCGGTCCAGTATCCTCCCCAATACATGGCACTCAGAGCACGCGAGAACGCGTCATCCTGCGAGACCAAACGGGGATCAATTTGGGAGGTCATGTCCGTAGGAACGGGCATGTAGGCAGCGGACGCGAGGGGAACTGGGCCGGGCGCCGTCTCACCCTCTTGAGGAGCGGCAAGTGACGCATCATGATTCGGTACGAAGGAGGAGAAATCGATCGGAGTAGAGTCGGTCTCGCCATCACCACCATTGGTTAGCTCAGGTACAATGTCGGACTCTGTTTTGGGTCGTTTCTTCGCTGGTTCCGACGGTGGGGTGTTGTACCATCTGTAGAGAAAGTGAGGGCCAACGCTGAGTCTCACTAGACGAACGCACAGGGAGGATTTGCAGATGGGCTCGTTCTTCCATCCCTTGCTTGGCCCATTGAGCGCTTCATACTCCTCGTTCGCTGCGTTCCATGCATCAATGAGAGCTGAATCGTCCCATGCCTCCTCCTGCGTCAGAAACCGACTGTCCTCGTCTTCCTCGAGGTCTTGAGACTTTGTGGGATTCTGATAAGTTTTTCCCCTGGCATTAGAGTGACCGCGATTGTTATTATTCTGTCCACCCCATTTCCGCTTTTTGGAGTTCGTGTTGCCGTTTGAGTGTCTGGAAGAGTTGCCGTTCGTAGGAGATTGAGACGCGTCAAACGAGGAGGATTCGTAAGGAAGCGTTATGTCGTCGTAGGATACTATAGGACGGTTCATATCCTCCACTAAGTGATTCCACGCAAAGAGTGTTTGAGAGCTCAGAACAGTCAGATGTTTGACAGCGTAGTGTCGGCTCGGCAGTCAACTGATAGATTGCGTCCATCACTGATCTCGATCAAGTCGAACACTCTCTACTAGGAAGCGCCGACTGCGTCGGCAGACATGCCTTGCGTCTGGGACAGGAACAATCACATTCATTCTCGAACGACTCAGGCGGTAGACGAATACATATGAGGCACCAGCAGACGAATACATATCAGGCACCATAAACAGAGCGCTTCTTCTTAGTCGGGCTCTGCTCTTCTTCATCTTCGCTGTCATGCAGTGCCAGCTTTCCACGCTTCAAAGGGCTCGGAGCAGTAGACTGGTTAGCTATGATGCGCATCTTGACAATATCGGCAGACACCAAATCCTCCTTCTTCGATTGAAAGGCGATGTGAGACAGGTTCATCGTCAACATCACGGTCGCACCGCGCAGCTTAGACATGTAGTCTTCCGGTGCGATGAGCCTGCCATCTCGGTCATACGCTCGTATTCCATGCACGACGTGCGAGCCTTCCTTGAGCATCAACCGAATGGCATTTCGAGCTTCGGGTTGACGCGCCGGCCAAATTTCCAGATCGTGCGCTGTATAACCCCATTAAAACCAACACCGAGCCACAGCGTTCTTCTTACATCCTTCTACCAGTTGCTCGCCGGGCTTCACTTGCTGTTAACGTGTTAGCACCGGCTAACTTCGAACGTATCAACTATGACCGGACGCACCTCAAAGGGAATGTGGCGCAATTTGAATCCACCTGACCCTTGGCTCATGAACCCTTTCTGCGTATACCCCGGCGTCTTGATGAGGTCCACGATGCGGCGCAGCGCGTCGACAGTCCGTGTGTAATGGGTCGCGTACTTCGAGTCTTGCGGGGCCAGCGCCTGGCAGTTGAGTCTTATTGCTGCCAGTTCCTTTGCGTATGTGCTTCCAATCGGCCAATTGCCACAAGGCGTCATCCAGCAACCGTCGTGGCCGATGGTGACCACACAGTTGAGATTCGCCGGTTCTGCGTCCAGGTCGGCGCTATCGTCCTCGTTGTCGCTGCTGACAGGGGCTTCGGGTGAGACATCAGCGTACGCAGCAGATGTCTTTATAATCAGCAAGTTTCTGTCGCTGTAGCGCTTCCAAGTAACGTTCTCGAGGACCTCGTCTGGTCGCCCAAGATAGAAAGCTGAATCTTCAAAGCTAGGGGTCACAGTGAGCATGGTGGTGGTAGGGAAGAAAGGCGGGCGGAACCCGAATCGATCATTTGTTTGTCGCCGATCGTCCCAGACATTGAATGAGACAACAGGGGCGTTCAACGCCATTGTCAGCACTCATGGCGGCACACACCGACGTTGGCCCCGTATCTCCGCTCGCGCACCTCACTGTGCCCCAGATCCTATCACTTGCACAGGAAGGCATCGATAATCCAACTCGGTTCCCACGATGCAAGGCTGAACTCGTTGCCTTCATCGAATCGAATGTGCCCCCAGTTCGATTGCGTGACATTCACGCAGCCGCTGCAAACATTCTTGCAGAGCGAGGCGCCGCCAATTTGAGGAGCTTGAAACGCAAGCGCGAGGAACGTGAAGACCTGGCGCGGCATGCCAGAATGCGTGCAACGGAGATTCAGGCACTTCCAGCAGGCATTGGTGGCAGCATTGAAAAAAAGGATATCTCCCAGTTCATGGCCTTGCCAGACGAAGATCGGCGCAGACTCTTGTACCGTCGATTCTATTTAGCGACGTCCAACAAAGGTGTAGCGACCATGGTGTGCGCTGTGTGTGGTCGTGAGATTGATATCAACGACAAGGAAGAAGCAACGCCACGACGACTTCAAACACTCCCTAATCCACACTGTCTTGCACCTGCCAGTCCACACCCAGCGCACGACCTCTACCATGGCATGCTCCTTGATCCGGCGGGCGTTCTGCAGCGTGGAGAAGAGGCATTCGTGCACGTTTGCGCGCATTGTTACTGCTCCCTGGTCGCCAACGACAACAGGCCACCAAAGTTTGCCCTTGCTAACAATCTGTGGCTCGGTCCTGTCCCGTGGCAATTGCAAAAGCTCACCTTTCCTGAACAACTCTTAATCGCCCTTGTCTACCCTCGCGTGTTCGTTTTCAAGCTCCACCCTCGCGTTGGCGGTCGAGATCCGACGAAGCTACAGCGTGGGATGCGTGGCACAGTTAGCTCTTACGAGCTCGACACGGTGAAATGCTGAGGGCGTGCTCACAAGTGAATCTACTATGAAAGTAAACCCAAATATAAAACACGTTCACACTCCTCGTAATCAGCTTCTCAGTGTGTGAAAGATGCGAGGGCTTCGGGGTGGACAGAGCACCAGTATCACAACTCTCAATAGACGCAGATCCAATAGTCGCGGAGACGAAGTCGACGACAAGAATTTATATATAGCAAACAATGGTGTCTCAACCAATATCTTCTATACGATCACAACCAACACTAATCCAATCCACAACAACAATATAACAAGTCAGAGCTTAATACGAAGTATTAAGATCCCTTGTAGCGACAGCGTCTAGATGGTGACGCAAAGCCCAAATATCAAGTCGACGCACTGCCAACCGATACAACCAATATACTGAGTCGACGCACTGCCAACTAGTAAACCAAAATGTCGAGTCGACGCACTGTCAACTGACACAACCAAAAGTACTGAGTCGACGCACTGCCAACTAGTAAACCGAAATGCCGCGTCGACGCACTGCCAACTAACAGCCAATATCCAATGTCCAAAACCCGAGCACAACTTGTCGACGCACTGCCAAGCAAGAAGTGTGGAACCAAAGTTCTCAAGTCGACGCACTGCCAACTGACCAAAACAACCCGAGCACAACTAGTCGACGCACTGCCAAGCTAGAGGTGTGGAACGATCTCAACAAAGCCCGAAGGCGACGACACTAAATGCCGCGACTAAACCAGATGCGGCGAATCCGACTTTCTGATGTCTCAAAACTCAAAACTCAAATCACAGTAGCTACAAGTGCTCAGGGAGCAACTCGTCGCGACCGGGCAGGGGTAGCAGAACTTCTTAGGGTGGAATCACGCGGCACGCAAATTGTACAAAACAATCTGAAATGAGAGTGATTCACAGTCCGGGAAAAGCTTCCTAATACAAAGAGACGACGTGCTACTTATACTGTCTACGACGCTGCTTAGTAAAGTCCTGTACAACTGCATAGTAGCTACGCTATCTAAGATCGGTTGCCTTTTAGGGTAATTGAAAAGTTGAACGATCGGACAGGTCCTGAGTGATCAGGACCCCGCCCCATAGTCCATATGATACTTTTGATGTGGGTCAACCCACCGCGTCATACTTTTGGAATACGACGTGCTGGATTGGCCAACGGGTATGTCTTGGCATGTGAGACCAACGTGGGCGCCCCAAGAAGCCGTATGGCTCTAGGCACGCCAGTCGCCTCCCACATGGCTCGGTTCACGGATCTAGCCGTATCGATTTTAGTGTGTTTGAATATGGGCGCGACTCGCCGTGACACTTGGAAGTGTCGCCGCGACGCGTCCACAATGTCCCGTGATCGAATGGATCCTGACATGTGACAAGTCGTCGTCGTGGCATGATCTGAGGAAAACGTCCAACTCAAAACCGGGAGTTGCCGCGACAAGATGGTTTAAGTCTTGTAACGCCAAGTCCTGTCCAGTAGTAGTTCTATTATTGAGAACGTCGCGCATTGCTCAGCCCTTCAGCCCAAGTTCCCATCTGCAGAGAATGACCCTTATTGAGAAGTCGACGCAACGACATATCCCTTTTTGGGGAATGGTCGCGGTCCCAGCGTTCGTCACTAATGGCCCTGAGCCTGGTGTAGACTCATAAGACCAGTTCCACAGTAGTGGTCTGACTGCCTTGCTATCGTCGACACTATCCACAGTCGTCGACTGGGCAGTAGACCCATAAGTCCTACTGAGCGCAACACTGTTAACCGCGACACGATACACCGAGTGGTTCAAGAGTAAACTCTGTAAAAAGCGCAAAAATACGCCCTTACAGAGCTGGTGCAGAGCGCGTCTGGTAGCCAGCCTATCATCTCCCAGGAACACTAATTTTGACCTCCTGGTCAATCCCGCGACAGTCTCACTGCGTCAGGTCTAAGTCCAACAGTCGACGTCTCGTTTATTTATTATTAAAGCCGCGGAGACATAGAGTTATGTTCCCACGTCTTATTCATTTGGTTGTTCGGTTCCTTTCGTGATCTGCCGCGATCAAACTTCTTCCGGCATGTTCACCATATAAATGCCCTCAATTTTCAGGGTCGAGAGTCTCCCTAGTACGAGACACTCTTGCTTTTCGACCACCATGTCCGCGCCCGACCAGAGCCCCCGCCTCCAAGACAACAACCGTGAGTGACGCCCAGGACGATTACCGCGACTTTTCAACCACGCTAACCGTCCATCAGCCGTCACCGAATCAGCTGTCCCGGGAGCAAACCTGCCTGCCATCGACTGGCGGCAGTTCATGCCGTCCGTCAAGGTCTCTCCCATGGCTTGTCGACTCAACTCACCACCTGCCTAGCCCCGAGGCTTACAACCAGATGTTGCGGCAGATGGCCGTCGACGTCCGCCAGATCCAACAGGTGAGCTCCGTTCTAAGCCCGCTGGAGCGAGCAGTCACGGCGATCAATGATTGCCGCGCCTGTTCGCTTTGGCCTTCCTTCTTTTCACTCACGTAAGGACTAGCCGGCGTCTACGCCCTTGACCACCAACGCTCCAGTCGAGGAGTCGTCGCCGCCCAAGAAACGCAAACGAGTCGTCGAACCCGTACGTGTAATCTGTTTCATTCGTTCACTATGTTCTGATCGACCCCCAGGCGGCTCCAACCGAACAAGTCGCCGCCCCTTCGTCGTCCCGGCCTGCCAAGCAGAAGGGGAAGGATGACGGCTCCAAGCCGCAGGCCCCTGCCGCCGTCGCGGGCAGCAAGGTCGCCGTCGCCAAGAAGTCGAGCGAGAAGTCGCAGGGGAAGCGACCCAAGGCGACTCCTGCGAAGGAGCCCAAGGCGTCGTCCCACGCGCCTACTCGTAAGTGGCTCTTTCCTTTCATTCACCAGAGTCGCGGGTACTGACTTGTCGTAGCCGCTACCTCGGCCCCTATTCCACAGGAGTCACCTCCCAAGCGCGTCCACAAGAAGACGCACGCAGGTGTGTGATCCTATGTCTTATTTCATTGATCTTTAGACTAACCACTTGGTCCCTCCCAGCCCGGATCCAAGCACAGCCCGTGCAACCCGAGTCCCTCAGCGATGAGGAAGCCGCCGCCGTCGCCGACACTGCGATGGATGTCGACGACGAGGGGGTCCAGGAGGGAGACGCGTCATCGGCCGACGAGCTGGTCCTTCAGGTAAGTGACCCAGTTCGTCGACCGCGATTCTTTGTCTCATGGTTGGTTTGTTTTTGACAGGGGCCCAAGTCCAAGGGGAAAGCGCGATCGAATCTGAGTACGTTTTCCTCTTGTCCCCCTCTGTCGTTTACTCATTCTTTCGTAGCCCCGTCCGTCATCGTCATGGACGACACCTCCGAGAGCGGAGAGGAGACCGGCGATTTCGTCGTGGCCAAGAAGCAGGTCAGCGAGACCCGCGTCAAGCCCAAGGTGAGCCGGCTCCTTTTTCCCAGACCACGCCCCTTAATCCAGCTCTTTAGCCAATCAAGAAGGTCGCGGATGGATCATCCAAGTCGACCAAATCCGTGCCTCCCCATCCGGTGCCGAAGGTGGAGGCCAGTCGCAAGGCGAGCGCCCCGCGAGCGACGACTACCCCGACCCCAGTGGCTAAGGTGAGACACAGACTTGATTCCCAGACGTCGACTAACTCGTTTTTCTTTCTTTTCTAGGTTGCCCAGGCGGCCCCCGCCACTACCAAGACTCCGCGCAGTGAGTTGGGCAGGGTGGCCGCGACCCTTGGTCGCGAGCGGAGTGTTGCGGCGGCCAAGGCCGAGCTCAAGGCTCAGAAGGCAGAAAAGTCCGTTGCGGCGGCCAAGAAGAAATCTGACTCGGTGAGTCGCGACTTTTTCTGGTCGTCGACTTTTTACTGACTTGACTGTTTCTAGACTCCTGCGAAGGCGTCGGCCCCCACGCCCCGAGCTCCGTTCACTCCCGCCGCCTACGACACCGAGGCGCTCCTTTCGGTGGCACGCCAAGGGTTCGCGGGGAAGTTGGAAAGGGCCGGTATCGAGGTGCCAACCGACTTCGTGCGTTTCTTTATCTTTTTCTTCCATGCCTCGACGACTGATCCCCTTTTCATAGGAGGTCGCGCCAAGGCCCTGCGCGATGTGCGTGACGCGGCAGCGCGTCTGCTTCAAGAGCGTCGACGGGCGCCACGGCAATCGGTGCGCCCCGTGCGTGCTCTATAAACAGACTTGCACCAACGGCTACAAGCCCGCGGAGCAGCTGTATATGGGGCAACGCTTCGGGTACATCGCGCAGATGAGCGCGGACGGTAAGAGTCCACTCTTGCCATTCATTTCTATTTTTGATCGTTTCTGACGACGTCTTCAGATCTCAACAAGTCCGCCAACCGTCTCGCCGACACCTTGGACGCGTACGGCGGGCTTCTTCGCACGGCCAACGAGATCCGCGTCCTGGCCATTGGCCAGTTCCGTGATTTCGTTGGTCAGCTGAAGGAGCACTTCGACGACGGCTCGGACGAACGCATCAAGGCGATGTTCGTCCACACCGCGACCGAGATCGACGCCGCCGAGATGGCCGACATCCGCAAGGGTGTTCGGATGATCTTGGCCCACGGGGACTTGTTGGATGGCGAGGCGAACGAGCGGTTCGCGGCGCCTCCTGCCTTTTTCGATCCATTTTTCTATCGCGAGATGGAAAAGATGGAGAAGCAGTTCCAGAGGGAGATCGAGAAGGCCCAGGAATTCGACAAGTCGGACCCCGCGACCATCCAGGATCAAGCCTTCCAGCCCCTCGAGGACCACGAGATCGACGTCGCGCACTTGGCGAGTAGTCGCACCCGTGCGCCCTCCTCGTCGCCCCAGCCTTCGCCATCGCCGCCTCCTGTTGCGTCGTCGTCCCAAGCCGTTTTGCAGGTCTTGGATTTTTCCGACAACTACAGCGAGACCTCGGCCGAGTCCACCAAGGCCGATTCGGGTGAAGACGCGGAGGGTGAAGAAGACGGGTCTGCCGGCGACGAGAACGCCGACGACGGGAAAGTCGACGACGAGAACGTCGACGACGAGAACGTCGAGGACGAGGGCTCCGTCGCCGCGGGTGAGACTGCCATGGAGGTGGATGAGCAGTAGTTCAGCTCGTTCCACCGTCCGTGAACGTCGCGGCCCGTTTTTATTTATTACATTGCATCAACGTATTGTCGTCGTAGAACCATCCAAATCTATCATTGCTGCTGCCTGAGTCGTCGTCGCGTGAACCTTTGAGTCTAAATTTTCAAAATTCTTGGGAGAATTTTCTTGAAACATTTTGAAAAAGTCCCGGACCCCGTCCTCAGTAGCGTCATTGGATTTTCCACTTTCCAGCACATGGGTCCAAGGGGTGTGCACGTTGTCGCGCACCTCAATTTCCAATGTGTGGACTTCTGCGGACTCTGTGGCTGATCTTTCGTAAGATCTGCCCTCTCCCAGGAACACAGATCTAAGCCGTCCTCGGCTTATCTGATGCGCGACTAGAAAAGTTTTTCCAGAGTCGACGATATAAAGTCTGGGTGGGCTCGACAGGTTATGTCCAGTCCCATTCTCAGTCCTTATTTCGTTCCTATTCTTTCTCTCTATCCAGGCCTCGCTATGTCCGCATTTCCTCTCCCCCAAGACTTCGCATCGCTCGTCGCGTCGTGGAAGAAGGCTAAGCCTTCTCTCGCAGCGATGAACAAGCTGGGTCTAGGTGGTTCAGAGGGCATCCTCAGCGTTGGCAAGGATATTTTCTTTGTTCGAGTAAGTTGATTCGTGATGGCGTGTCGCGGCGATTATCTTATCTCGTCGACAGACCCGCTTTCAAGCCAGCTCGTTTGCTGCTCAAGATCCTCCCCGCGACGTTTTGGATTGTCTCGAGGAGGCCACCACGCTCGCTCTGTCTCAGACGGAACTGCTCAAGGAAGTCCCAGAGAAGCAGCGCGACGCCTCTCAGACTAAGGCCGTCAACAAGTATCGAGCCTATCTGATTTGGCATGAGTCCCTTGTCGCGGCGATCATCAGCCTGCGACAGGCTCAGGAGAGCATCCCACGTCCTGCTGCGACTCCGTCGTCGTCTGGGAAGGCCAAGGTATGATTCCCTGTCTTTGTCCAGATTTTCTTACGGATATTGTTGCACAGGCCGAAGACCCTGTTCCTGAGGCTTCAGGCCCAACTCCTGCTATCGACATTGATTCAGACGTCGAGATGGAGGCCCCCACTCCTGTTCAAGAGAAGGTGCGTCCGTCTCAAGCCTTTGCCGAGCACAGGTTGATTTTTCACAGACCCCGCGACCATCTACTCGCAAGACCGTCGCAGGACGGTCCGGTTCTCGATCGGTCGACGGATCTGGCCATGACGACTCCGTAGGGCTCGCGGACGTCTATGGGACTATCATTCGACTCATAGACGAGCACGATAGGTCGATGCGTCTTCTCAGCGCCAAAATGTCGAAACTTCACGCGGAGCAGATGGAGGCTCTAGGGAGCTGTCTCCAGAGTTTCCAGACGTGAGTTTTACTCAGTCGCGGCGACTACATTTCTGACCAATTACCCAGCCATCGTTCGTTGTCACCGGCTCGAAGAGGCAGCGACTCAGCAACAGTACCACTGATGCGACCCCGGGTGAGTCTCGCAGTTCCACCTCCTGTCGCGACACTTTGCTAACCGATTGGCAGCGTCCGCGTCCGACCGAAGGTTTATTGCGGACCGAGTGCATCGACATCAATTGTACCGGCTGCGGCGGTCCATTCCACTCGAGCTCCTCATCGAGGAACGCGACTACGTCACGTCGCGGCTAGAGGAATGGAAGACCGCGCTCAAGGACGTCAAGGAAGCCATTGACCTCTCGATGTCGAAGAATGCGGCCTAATCTTTTCATGTTTTGTTCTATATGCACTCTCCTTCCATATGTCTCTCCTCTCTCATGTCACTTATTTATGAAGTCGCGTCTCTTCTTCTCGCGCACCTCCTTTATGACCTTTTTCTTTTAGATAAAACCCAGTATAGTCCTTAGGTACCAGCTAGCACCCAAGCAATATACTGACTTCTGTCTAAAACTGAGGGAAGCGACGTCTTGTCGTGCGAGGGCTTGCCGCGACAATTATTTGCGCGCCAGACTTTCACTCGACAGAAGCTGGATCCTCTACAGGATCGTCGTCGTCGTCACTATCCGAGTTCTTGAGTTTCACCCCTTCGAACTGGTAGTCGCGGACATCAGATATTTCCTCCACCAACTCATCGAGTTTAGCAGGCGAAATATCTATCAGCTTTTTTATATCTTCAGAGAGTGTCAATTTCTGTCTTGCCAAATAGGGTATTACTCGGAACGCCGCGACTTTCGCATGGAACATCGCGCCGTTCATTTCACAGACTAAGTAAGAACCTCCTTTGGTCTTTCGAACTACAATCATGGGCCCAAGATATCTAGCTTTCATCTTGTTGTCCAATGATTTTTCAATAGCTGTGTTCCTGACCAACACTAAGTCCCCTGGTACAAACTTGTAATCTTTGATCACATGCTTGTACTCGAGTTCGTAGCGTTGAACCATCTTTAGTTTGGCGTCGCTGACGCGGCTGCGCATATCTTCTATATGGTCGGCGTGCTTCGCTAGAGCGCGTGCTCTGAGACCAATGAGATCCGCAGAGTCGACGATCCGGTCAGGATATTCGACTAACCACGTAGCTTCGACTATATCCAGAGGGATGGTAGGGTGGGCCCCACATACTGCGAAGTATGGTGAACAACCCAGCCCGCGACGCACTGTAATTCTATCTGCCCACAAGACCTGTGGGAAGAACCAAAACCATTTGGAGGCGTTTCCTCCAGTAGCTTTGTACAGTGACTGCCGAATGTCCCAGTGACCTCTTTCAACAGTGCCATTCGCTTGGGAATTGTAAGGAGATATCCTTATTCCCTTGATACCATATTTCTTCTGTAGCCAATTCAACGCCGCGACAAATTGTCCTGCGTTGTCGGTTACAATCCACTTAGGACACCCCCAGCGACACACTATGTCCTCGAGCAAGAAACGCGCGATTGCCTTGGCGTTGTCAGCCTGCAGCGGTCGCGCTTCCACGTATCGGGTCAAAGAATCCCTTGCTGCGACGACATATCTGTATCCGTTGGAAGGCGTTCCATAATCATGACGTCTGTATGTATCTTTTGGAATACACTCGGAGTCATGGTCGGCGTCGGTGGAGTACGGAGGAGAGTTTTCTGGCGGACTTGGCAGCTATGACAAGTCTTTATCCACCAGTCGATGTCTCTTTCCATCTCAGGCCACCAAAACCGAGTTTCCAACAGGCTCTTAGTGCTGAAAAGACCCTTATGACCCAGCGCGTCGTGACACGCCTTCATCATATAAGTCCTGTGGTGCTTGTCCACGACCAGTCTATGAATCCCGTTGGTCGATCTCTTGTACATTTTTCCATTTTTGAGGAAAAACTGTCGCGAGAATTTGAGAAACGATCTGAACCGTTTGTCTGTCATTTCAGGCCTTATAGAAGTGTCTTTCAACCACTTCTTAGCCATTACCAACTTATTGTCCTGTTCGATCCCTGTGCCAGTCCGGTGATCCTCAATATAGGGATCCTCAGGATTGTCGCGCAGTTCAAGATCAGGCAAAAGTGGTTCTCCGTTTGCCACATCGTTCAACATGAAGACTGGGACGACGAGCCCTTGAGCGTCATATGCGTCTTTGACGCGCCGATTCTCAGCGCGACGAGAGCCGCAAGCTTCGACTAGCTCTTTGGATATGTCGTCGACCGACTCAGCACACCCGACCATAGAGTTAAGGTAGCCACCTCTGGTGTCAATGTCCCTTTTGAACTCTTCAAAGTCTAATGGTTGTTCTGTGTCGTAATCCCAATTCTCGTTGTTCTCTGGTGGTGGCTCGTCGAAGATTTCCTCTTCGTCATTGGGATACTCTTCGTCTCCAGGTGCAGGTCGTCGTCGCGACAAGCCATCTGGTGAGAAGGTGATTCCTCTGACATGTTTCAAGGTAAACTGAAACATGAGGATCTCCTCAGCCCAACGGTTGATATTTGCATTTGGTAGGTTACCAACGTTCCTTAGCATGCCTGCCAAGTACAGCGCGTCGGTTTCGACTACCAATTTTCTACAACCAAGAAGCCAGTGAGCCATGGCTTGAAGCACGCGCTTCACACCATAAAGTTCACGCTTCGGTTGAGAAAACCTAGCTTCTCTTTCTGTAAGCGGGATACTCCCAAATTTTGCGTAATAGACTTTCTTTGGATCATCTGGGTCGCGCTGGTAAATTTCAAAACCCGCGGCCATCCAGGATGTGTCTATTGCGACGACAATCTCAGAGTCCCACTCGTAGTTCAGAGGCTTAAGCGACGGACAGACTTGTATCGCGTCTTTAAGTCTTTGAAATGCGAGTTTCTGTTTGTCACCCCATTCAAAATGCGCGTTCTTGTTCACTAGTCTCTGAATTGGTCGCGCCATTTCAGAAAATCCTCTAATGAACATTCGCATGACCCCAATCGTGCCCATAAATTGTCGAACTTCCGAGACGTCTCTCAAGTCTGGCCAACGCATGATTACACCAACTCTGTCCGCGTCAGGTTTTCTACCTTCAAACGAGCAGATATGGCCAACCACAGCGAACTCGTCGGCGCAAACCACCGACTTGGTACCAGACAGAGTCGCGCCACAGTAGCCGATTCTGTGCACGACGCGGTTCACATTCTGAAAGTGTTCCCATACGAAGCGACGGATCCCGGGATTTTCTGGAATCGTTTCACAGGTTCCATCGGGTAACAGATACCTGGTTCCTGGTCCTCGAACGGGTACGTCGTCGATGTATGGAATAGTAACATGAGGGATTTCGTCTTTCAAAATGAAAGTAACGTCCTCATGGAATATGGGTACTGAGTTGGTCCATCCTTGTGGGAGTTTGACCAACCTCAGCGCACCGAACGGTGACTGGAATGTAGTCAAGTCGCGACTAGCTGGATCGATGTCACGCTGGTCGTAGCCTGAGTACAAATCTAGCGCAGCACCACAGGCGCGACCGGCGAAGTGGTTTGCTAATTCCTCTGTCGCGGGCGGCAATCCTGAATGTGCGATAGTAATTGCATTGAGTGGTTCTAGCGAGTGCACCAGCCTGATACTCTTCCCATCCTTCTTAAGTACAGCAAAGAACTTGCTCCGATAAGAGGAATTGGAAGGCTCATAGACCTGGGCCGCGATTTTGTCTTTAATGACCTTGCACACTTGGTCGAACATGCCGCGAGGTATAGGAATATTCCCTTCGCGATATGCTGTATGGGGAACTGTCGCGATCTTGACAGGAGGAAATATATCCTGTCTTAATGCGCCACGTTCTTCATCATTGAACGCGAAACTCTGATTGTGAAGCATGTAGAAGTGCATGAGCAACTTCCGTTCTTCTGGCAATAAGAAGTCCCCTTTGTGTAACTTGTCCACAATATCCCTGCGCTCCGCCGTGAATCTACCAGTTGGGGTAAAATCAGGTGGTCGCGGGTTTAGAGTAGGTAGCGTATCCAAGGGATCTCCCACCATTTCTCGAATTATTCGATCGTCCTCAGAACCCATAGTGTACACTGGTCTGACCTTCTGGTCTACAGGTTTGTATTTCTTTCCTGCGAACACAGAGTATTTGTCGCGACTAGAAGAGTCGTCGTCTAGTACACTCCAAGTACCAACAGTCAGTTTTTCTGTTGCCGCGTCTGAGAGTCTTTCATTCATATATGAATGAAACAAAGTCGACGCAGCGACGTCTTTCTTCATTTCCTTGTCCTCTTTCGACGACAAGATATATGCCTCTACTAGCTCAGTTTGGGTAAACTGGCCACTAGAACGCGGCTTTCTTAGATCCTCGAACACTACATTCCCATCTTTTCCCAACGACACAGTCACCGCGACTTCTTCTCCTTGACTCAACCTGGTCAATTCCTCGAAGCTCTTTGAAAATCCCGTTCAGGGTTCGGTTCGTCTGGACTGGCCGTCGGTTTCGACGAACTGTAGGGCTCGGTAGATCCGTCGTTGTTTTTGGTGTTACGCGGCAAGTCGTCTGCACGACGTGGCTGCGTAGCCATTGCACAACGTGTCTTTAAATTGGGATCGCGCATAGTGATTATTTGGCTGCCGTCGGCCGCGTTCTTGATATTGCTTTCTGTCGCGATATCAAACGGTCTGCCGAGCAACACCTTATAAGCTGGACTTTCCAAAATGTGCACCTGCAGGTAGACCAAGATGGTCCCAAACCTGAAGGGTACATTTCTCGCTAATCCCAGTGACTTAGAGATAGATCCATTTGCGCTTTCCATATATATGACGACCTTTGGGTCCCAGCTCAATTGTGCGTCGACGGCTTCTGAGAAAGCCATCGATACAATCTGAGATCCACTGTCTAGGATGCAGTCCGCGTCGAGACGCGCGTTAATCCGTCCGTTTATTGTTCTGAGAGCAGCTGACGAATCACCAACATAGACATGTCTTGGGTTCTCATTAGAGGGTATCGACTCCAAGTACATCTCATATGGATCCGTCGCGACAACTGCGCCAATGGGAATTTCTCCTTCAACTGTGTTATGATAGAACACAGGTTCGGGCAATTCCTTAGCACTGACTAGGTTGTAGCTCAGTTCTCCATCCCAAACGTCTTCAACAACGCGACCAGTTTCTTGAAGCATGGACTTCTGAACCGGTACTCGTTTCTTCGAAGAGTCCTTCAGAATGGAGTCGCGAACAGTCCCCGAAACTGCTAGGAGTTCACCCACAGTGACGTCGACTGACGCGTTTTTCATTTTGTCGTAGACTGCTTCTGCCACAGCCTTCTTTTGAATCGGTGCACGCAACTGGTATTTATCTGGAACGCGCGCTTTTGAAGAATGTACTGGTTCTTGTAGAACGGGCTTGACTTTCTCAAACGGTAGTTCCTTTCTGTTTTCGACGTTGTCGCGCACTGATTCCTCATCATCGTCGCTATCACTAACTTCTTCAATAGTCACAGGTTTTCTCGGTTTCTCTCGTCGCTCAGCTCGTTTATCATGGTCCTCAGAGGGCTTGGCTGAGTTTGTGGGTTTAGCCCCCTTCCTTGAACCATTTAGAAACCCGAGTTGTTATCGTCGCGCTCAGGTTGGCTATTCGCACCACGACGGGTTTGAATGAACTGCTCCTGAGTCTGAGGATAACCACTGTTCATGTTGTTGAAGTAGCCGGCCATGGCGTCGGTCATGGCTTTCTGCATGAATTGGCCCATGGCACTTTCCATTGCATTGCTGGTTGAACCAGATGCAGTTCGTTGAGTCTTTGGCTCAGCGCGACTTTCTGGAGTTGGCCGCGACGACTTCCTCTCATATTGGATGAGTTGACTACGAAGGGAGCGTATCTCATCTGCCACTTCTTCAGGGTAGTCGGACATATCATCATTGTCGCGACTATCGAACTGATCCAAGTAGTAGGAGTCCTGGAAGTTGACGGATTTGCCCTTCTTCTTCCAGTAAGCCTCTACTCGTTGTCCCTGAGTCCCTTCTCCATTTGGTAGGAAACTGTCGTCGAAGAGCCTCCACATCCCTTTGGTGTCGACTTTGAGAAGGTTTTTCTCAATGTGAGACCTCTTGAGCGGGCACTCGTTCGACCAATGACCAGTTTGTCCACAGTAGCGACAATCGTCGTTCCGTGCGGCAGCTCCTCCTTGTGCGCGACTTTCAAAGTGGGGCACAGAAGAGTTGTTGCCTACTGGCCGCGACCGCTGTATGGGCGCTTCGCGAGCAGTCTGTACGAACGTCTTCAGCGCTTCCTGCAACTGAGTCTGGAGCTCTTTTTGGTGTAGAAGAAATGAGTCCTTCAAGTTGGAAATCGAGTTTTCCAACTCCTCAACCTTAGCATGGTTGGGTGGACTAGTCTCATAGTCGAAGCGAACCTTAGGAGGTCGCGCGATTATGGGAATTTCGTCTTCGTTACTCAACGTCGACGCCATTTCTTCCGCCATCGTCATTAATTCTTTTAGCTGGATGGGGTCGTCCTGCCGATTGACTCCAGTCGCGGGGACATTAGCGTTTGCTATCCCGGCGCGAGTTTGATAGCGCTTATTGAATACCTGACTCGTAGCCAAAGCATTTCGCAAGACGGTACTGAACTCAGAGTCCAAAGTACGCATGTAGCGTTCACACGCGACTTTGTTGGTGATAATGGCAGGAGGGACTGACAGTCGCTTGTAGTGACTATACATTTGAAGGCCGAAACGCTTCAAATCTCCCTCATCCGTGATTTTGATTCCACGGTTCTCGCGACAGAGCCTGTCTAGATCTGCCATGGTCCCCGTTTTTCGCTTGGACACCTCAGGGTATCCTTTCAATATTTCGGCCTCGAACTCCGCGACAGTTTTCGTGTCGTCGGAATAGGTATCGAGACCTTCCCATACGTCCATCACTTGCCGCGACGGCAAATAACGGATGTACATGCTTTTTGCTTGTTTGACATCTGTGATGCCACCATCCTCCACGATCTGCGCGCAGTGACGCAAATATGCCTCAATCGACAGGGGATCCTTTTCATCAAGTATAGGTCTACTTGTGTCCCAAGGTTGGGGGATTTTGAACCCAGTCTTTGGAGCCATAGTTGTCGCGACTGAAGTCACAGGGGAAGTAGGGATGTTGTTAGAATTCGTGTTTGTAGCGGTGACGCTACTTGACAATTCTGAGAGGGTTTGTGAGCTAGTCTGAGATCGACTGATTGTCGTCGAACTCGAAGTAGCTGTGTCTAAAGCTGGAAGCTTCGACGTCGAATTCACTCTTTGTTTTCCTTTTGCCTTGGAAGGCAAGGGTGGTAGATACAAAGGTGTTTTATGTCTTGCAGACCTTCGTGGTTTTTCGAAAGGTCCTGAGGTTGAAGCGTTTCCTTCAGTCTCAATCTCCGCTTGGTCCTCGAGAGGTCGCGCAGGAGCTTGGGATCGAAATAAACTGCTTCGCAGGATAAACCCTTGGTCTCTATCCGACGTCGCGGTAAAGAATCCGGTTTATTGATTTTTAAAGTTTATGAAACTTTAGAAGCCCCTCGCGGTGGGCTCCAGATGAAATGCTGAGGGCGTGCTCACAAGTGAATCTACTATGAAAGTAAACCCAAATATAAAACACGTTCACACTCCTCGTAATCAGCTTCTCAGTGTGTGAAAGATGCGAGGGCTTCGGGGTGGACAGAGCACCAGTATCACAACTCTCAATAGACGCAGATCCAATAGTCGCGGAGACGAAGTCGACGACAAGAATTTATATATAGCAAACAATGGTGTCTCAACCAATATCTTCTATACGATCACAACCAACACTAATCCAATCCACAACAACAATATAACAAGTCAGAGCTTAATACGAAGTATTAAGATCCCTTGTAGCGACAGCGTCTAGATGGTGACGCAAAGCCCAAATATCAAGTCGACGCACTGCCAACCGATACAACCAATATACTGAGTCGACGCACTGCCAACTAGTAAACCAAAATGTCGAGTCGACGCACTGTCAACTGACACAACCAAAAGTACTGAGTCGACGCACTGCCAACTAGTAAACCGAAATGCCGCGTCGACGCACTGCCAACTAACAGCCAATATCCAATGTCCAAAACCCGAGCACAACTTGTCGACGCACTGCCAAGCAAGAAGTGTGGAACCAAAGTTCTCAAGTCGACGCACTGCCAACTGACCAAAACAACCCGAGCACAACTAGTCGACGCACTGCCAAGCTAGAGGTGTGGAACGATCTCAACAAAGCCCGAAGGCGACGACACTAAATGCCGCGACTAAACCAGATGCGGCGAATCCGACTTTCTGATGTCTCAAAACTCAAAACTCAAATCACAGTAGCTACAAGTGCTCAGGGAGCAACTCGTCGCGACCGGGCAGGGGTAGCAGAACTTCTTAGGGTGGAATCACGCGGCACGCAAATTGTACAAAACAATCTGAAATGAGAGTGATTCACAGTCCGGGAAAAGCTTCCTAATACAAAGAGACGACGTGCTACTTATACTGTCTACGACGCTGCTTAGTAAAGTCCTGTACAACTGCATAGTAGCTACGCTATCTAAGATCGGTTGCCTTTTAGGGTAATTGAAAAGTTGAACGATCGGACAGGTCCTGAGTGATCAGGACCCCGCCCCATAGTCCATATGATACTTTTGATGTGGGTCAACCCACCGCGTCATACTTTTGGAATACGACGTGCTGGATTGGCCAACGGGTATGTCTTGGCATGTGAGACCAACGTGGGCGCCCCAAGAAGCCGTATGGCTCTAGGCACGCCAGTCGCCTCCCACATGGCTCGGTTCACGGATCTAGCCGTATCGATTTTAGTGTGTTTGAATATGGGCGCGACTCGCCGTGACACTTGGAAGTGTCGCCGCGACGCGTCCACAATGTCCCGTGATCGAATGGATCCTGACATGTGACAAGTCGTCGTCGTGGCATGATCTGAGGAAAACGTCCAACTCAAAACCGGGAGTTGCCGCGACAAGATGGTTTAAGTCTTGTAACGCCAAGTCCTGTCCAGTAGTAGTTCTATTATTGAGAACGTCGCGCATTGCTCAGCCCTTCAGCCCAAGTTCCCATCTGCAGAGAATGACCCTTATTGAGAAGTCGACGCAACGACATATCCCTTTTTGGGGAATGGTCGCGGTCCCAGCGTTCGTCACTAATGGCCCTGAGCCTGGTGTAGACTCATAAGACCAGTTCCACAGTAGTGGTCTGACTGCCTTGCTATCGTCGACACTATCCACAGTCGTCGACTGGGCAGTAGACCCATAAGTCCTACTGAGCGCAACACTGTTAACCGCGACACGATACACCGAGTGGTTCAAGAGTAAACTCTGTAAAAAGCGCAAAAATACGCCCTTACAGAGCTGGTGCAGAGCGCGTCTGGTAGCCAGCCTATCAACGGATGGAATTGCTTCGATGTTAGCGGGAAATTTGATGCCACGACCTCCAGCAGTTCTAGCGTCCACCATCGCGGTAACTTACATCGGCGTTGGCAAGCTCCCCAAAAACTGGCTCCTATCCACTTTCCGCGTTCGCCGACAAGTCGTTCACGAAGCTCTTCGATGGCTCAAACGGAATAACCCCAAGTACTACGGACATATTGAGATCGATAACGAGCGCTTAGCAGCATTACCTGAAGATGATGTTCCTCTGGAGATATCTTCCCTCTTGCGTCAGAGTGATGATGTCGCAGCCGTTGTGCAGGAGAGCGACACGTACGTTCGTGAGCATCACGTCGATGAACAAGCAGAAACGTTAGAAGGTAAACAAGACACTCACCAATAACATCAAAGTCTGATGCCATTCGCTGCCCATAGCACACGAGTTGGATGGATGGAGAGACGACGGCGCAGGACGCTCAGACGATGAAGACGATGATGGAGGTGCGTATCCAGTCACACTTCCCACCTGACTAGCTCACATATTAAACAGGCCCGGATGTTATACCGTTGACGGTTACTGGCACAATCGACACAGACTTGTCTTCTATGTCCACAAACGAAATGATGCAGTGGGGACTATCGAATATGTGGAACTCAGGACAAGAAGGTGTTTATGCGGTGCGACACGGATCGAAGCCCGTCAGTGACTTTGGGCGTCCACCCCGGGACGGCGGCCCAGAACCGGCCGACCCCAACCGACCCAACTTCTTCGAGCGCGCTTTTCCCTGCCTGTTCCCATATGGTGTAGGGGGTTTGGAAGCTGATCGGCCCGTCGATGTCACATTCGCTGAACACGTTAAGTGGTCTCTCCAATACCATGACCGGCGTTTCCGCCGTCACGAAACATACCCTTTCGTCGCTTTTGGCATCTCACAACGCCGCCAAGCTCTGCTTTCAGCTCGCTTACAAATGCGGCGGAAAGATTTTGACAAGGATGCTCGCATACTGAGCACAATTACTGCTGAAGCTCTGGAAAAGTCGCGGCAAGAAGAACAACAGAAGCTACCAATTTCAAATCCCGCTGTGCGATTGCTCCGCCGACATATTCATACCGCTGTTGGTCGCGTTCAAGGGTCGAACGAATCACGCACCGTGTTGCGCAGTCAAGTCTGGTCCACTACACTCTACACAGGACCGTGGAATCTATGGATCACGATCAACCCGTCGGACATTCACGATCCAATCGCCCAAGTCTTTGCTGGCGAGCGCGTAAACCTTGACGAATTCGTATCAACAGCTGGACCCGACAGTGATCAACGCGGGCGCAATATTGCTGCAGATCCCTACGCGGCAGCCAAATTCTTCCACTTTACCATAAGAACAATCCTCGAGACTCTCCTTGGTGTCCGCGTCTCCGGCTCACAAGTACACAGTGAGATGGGTGTTCTGGGGGAAGTCGCCGCGTATTTCGGCATGGTCGAGGGTCAAAACCGGGCCGCCCTGCATTTCCACCTCATTGCTGCGCTCAGAAACGCGCCAAACGCCGACGAGATGCAAGATCTTCTACAGTCAGCGGCCTTTCGGGAAAAAATTGCAGCCTACATCAAAGAGAACATGCGGGCCTATGTCGCTGGCCTGGAGAGCGAAGACGCTGTGAAGCAAATACCCGTTGAGAAGGATATCGCATACAACCGGCCTCCCAATCCTGATTCAGATGATTACACTGCACAACTCGCCGCGTTCGAGAGACGGCTTGCTCGCACTGAACAAGTGCATACGTGCGACATTCGGCGTTGTCTGGTAGTGACGAAGTCCGGTCGATTGCGATGCAAACGTCGAGCACCATTCGCTTGTTCTGATCATGACTTCATTCATAGCGACGGTAACTGGGGTCCCAAGCGACTGTACGCCTTCATGAATGGTTGGAACCCCGCCATCCTCGTCAATGCCCGGTGCAACAACGACATCAAACTTCTTACGCATGGCGAAGATACAAAGAAGGTCACGCTATATATCGTCGGATACGCGACGAAACCGCAGCTGCGACACCAAAATATCTCCGCTATCTTGGCGAAAGGATACGCATACCACCTAGCGCGTCAAAACGAAGCCGAGGGCGAAAAAGTGAGAGCGCTGCGTGAAACGCAGCAACTCCTGCTCTTCCGGCTCATCCACGCCATCAACCGCGAACAAGAACTCGGTGCCCCCATGGTCATATCGTATCTGATGGGTTGGGGCGACAATTACCACTCACATCGCTATGTGCCGATATATTGGTCGTCCTTCGTGTCCGAACTGCTATCATCCGTTCCCGATCTGCGTTCGAACCAGTAAGTTGTTTATTTTCAAAGTCCAAGTTACTAAGTGGCCAAGTGATGATAGGCAGCTTTCGGACGAGCATGCAACGGTTCCACATTCCGAGTCATCCACGCAACCACCTGTTACCGGCGACCCATCCGCTGATGATCAAGATGCCGAGGTAAGCACAGGCCATCCCGCACTGGAAACCTGGTCAAAGAACTAACCGGATACCCAGGACGCTGAGCAGGCCAACGTGACGTTGAAAGTGGACGGTCGCGGGCGACTCTACGTCAAGAATCAAATCTCTGATTACATCTTCCGCAGTGAAGAATTAGAGTGCCATAACGTGATGGACTACTTTGTGAACACATACGAAGTAGAAGTCAGCGTTCGTGACCAAGCGTTGCCAACTGCACCCGTGAATGCTCAACGTGGACGGCCGAAAAGCACGCGCTTCCGTTACCTCCACGGTCATCCATCGCGTAACCAGAAACAGCGTGTTTTGCGATCCGGCGGACACAATACGCTTCCGAATTTCATTGGGCCATGGTTTCCGCGGCGCGATGACAATGAGCGTCGAGATTTCTACTGTGCATCCATGTTGATGTTGCTCAAGCCCTGGCGTAAGCTCGAGGACGACCTGAAGACTAATTCGCAGTCATGGCAAGAAGCTTTTGCCGCTTTCTTGGAGAGTGCACCCGAGCGCACCTGTGACCTCCTCGCAAACATCCAGTTCTACCACTCCTGCCAGTCAGCTGCACTGGCTTCTCAAGACGATGATCTGGATGATGAGGACGTGACGTACGATCAACTTCCAACGAACGAGTCCAACTTCGAGTCTTTTGACGAAGATGCCGACCAGGTAGCCATCACGCAGAACAGGATCAAAGCTCTCCTTGAGTCCCAGACGTCGAATCGCGAGTCAGCGCACGGGCGCATGGCCATTGAAATTGCGCGTCTAGTCAAACTGTTTGACGCGCAACCTGTCAAGCTTTGGCCAGTCGATTCCCATGATGCAGAACGCACTCACGCATTGCCTGCAACCGGAAACGATCTAAGCAATCTTATCAAATGGCGTAGAGAGCTTGATCGCGTCGTGCAAGTGCAAAACGACATGGGCGCCAGAGCAGAAGATTCGGAAGATGAAGAGCGCCCTGAATCCGCCCAGGAGACAAACGATGTTCTGCCGTCCGTCGAGATGATTGCCGACAACATAGAAGCGCCAGAGGAACGCAAACGCAGGTCATTCAATGGGGACACCGCCAATAACGACGTTGATCCATCGAAGGAGGAGGAAATCGTGTTACAGCCAGATCAGCAGCGTGCATATGACATAATCGTCTGGCACCTCAAGCACACGCTCGCTGGGCATGGAATGCCTCCCCTGCGCATGCTTATCCACGGTGAAGGCGGAACGGGCAAGTCAAAAGTGATCACTAAAGCCACCCAAGCATTTCGAAATCGGGGCGTGTCGAGCTGGCTGATAAAAGCGGCGTACACGGGAGTTGCCGCTTCACTCATTGACGGCAAAACTACTCATGTCATTGGTGGCATCTCGTTGAAAGCGAAGAAGATGAGCGACGCCACAAGATCGAAGCTTCAAGATTTCTGGAAAACGCGACGATACCTAATCATTGACGAAGTATCTATGCTCAGTAAAGATTTTTTCGCCATTCTTTCTCGAAACATCGGGGTTGGGAAATCGTCTAGCACGGACAAATCTTTCGGTGGGATCAACGTGATTCTTTGCGGCGACTTTCACCAGTTCCCGCCTGTCGCCAAATCGATCAATCAAGCGCTGTATTATCCTACAGGTGGTGCATTGCAAGCGACATCTAACGACGGGCGGTTCCGCACTGCTGGCAAGATGAACGACACTGTGGACACGAAAATCGGTCGTGTCGTGTATGAAGAATTCACGACCGTCGTGATATTGAAACAACAAATGCGTGTGTCTGACCCTGTGTGGTTGGATTTTCTGCGTCATCTTCGGATCGGCGATGTGGAAGAAGAACATCTGGCCATGTTGCGAACCTTGGTGTTGAATCCAAGCGAGAAGTTGGATGATGGATGGTTGGCGGCCACACTGGTGAGTTGAGTGTCAGTCTTGACCAGCTCAGCATAAGGACCATTCACCAGGTGACACCTCGGCATGGCGTGCGAATTCCATGGAATGAAGAAGCAACGCGTCGAATGTGCGCCAAGAATCGGACGCAGCTGTACGTGTGCCAAGCGGAGGACACCTACCGGGGCTCGGAGCTCAATCTGGCAGATCGTCTAGCGCTTGCCGAACATCTGACAAAACATAAACGCGGAGGGAACAGTGTGGAGAAAGAGTTGCCATACACCATCGAACTCGCGGTCGGCATGGAACTGATGGTGACAAGCAATATAGAGACCGATTTGGACCTCACAAACGGAGCACGAGGAACAATCGAGGAGATTATACTGGATCCCGACGAACCTCCCATCGGTCAGGAGGCGGTGGTACACTTGACACGCCTGCCAGTTTTCATCTTGGTCAAGTTTGAACGCACTCGAGCGGGGAAACTGTCGAACTTAACAGCAGGTGTGATACCGGTCGAACCAGGGAAAGCGACATACCATGTGAAGACCACCATATCGGGCGGGGCCAGTGTAACGAAGACCATCCGAAGACGACAGTATCCAGTTACGGGGGCCTACGCGTTCACCGACTACCGTTCACAGGGACAAACTTTAGGCCGGGTCATCATCGACATAGCCACGCCGCCGTCAGGCGGTCTGAGCCTATTCAACTTGTACGTAGCGCTGTCGAGGAGCTCAGGCAGGGAAACGATTCGGTTGCTGCGGGAATTCGATGACAAGATATTTCGGCAAAGCCACGATCCAGCACTCCTCGCGGAGGACGACAACCTGGAACGGCTGAACGCGGTAACCAAAGAGTGGTGGAAACGCATGTCCACGAACCGTACGGATGTGAATACGGAGTAATGTCGACGCAGATCAAATGTGCAAATTGCCCAGATGTTATGTGAATGCTGGACTGCACATGGACGTCGCCTTAGCTGAGTTACGGCGAAATACGAAAGACATCATCATATATGGACGGCGAAAATACCGACAAACAATGGATCAAAAGCGACGGAAGAAGACGGAATGGCAAGCGGAGAGAGCCGGCAGCTTTTTGATCGCGAATTATGGTGGTGGAGATGCCTTGACAAGCAAGGCAATCAAATGTGCTCTGCAACTCCCACAACCTGAAAAGCCTCATGGCCCCAGCTGGGTCGGCTCGGCAGAATGGGAACACAAATAGAACCGGAAGTCTGTGCTGTTAATACGCAAACTTTCTTTCATTAATGCAGTACGCAGGTCGTTTCAATCAAACCGGGGAACGAAACCAAGATCTGCACGGTGCTTGAACCTGGTCTTAATACGTTATGGGTGACACTCAGTGCCCCTACATATAGATGGTTCGCTTGACTCCGTCCAATCTCCGTATACGCCGCGAAGACCCAGACCCCGCCCCCTGCTGACACGCAGCATCAGTCCAGCTCCTTCAACTTACTATGGCGGACTACGTGAACTTTCCCCGTTGCCTGAGCCTCTTCCTCCCAGCCCAGCAGGACCTCGCGAATCGAGCGCGGAGGTTGAATTTCCCGCGAATCCTCTTCACAATCTTACAATCACGCCGTACATCCCACCACTCAGGAAGGAGAAAATACGAAGTGAGTACACAGTGGGGCAATGAGTTACTCCAACGAATTTTATGAATCAACAATTCAGAACGAAAGGCTCGACGAGAGCAAGAAAGAAGACTTGGTTCGTCCCGGATTCTGATTGTTTTTCTCGAGTTGTAATTTCTTCCTCCCTGCAGGACGCTCCGAACCAAGGTGGCTGCTGAATATCCCGGTCATCTGCATATCAGACTCGGACGATGGAGCACCAATGAAGAGACCCCGTTTGAGCGGCATACTCGATCGACAATCCCAATTTGACGAAGTCTTGGTGATAACCGATAGCGAGAATGAACTTGGCCTCGTCGATCACGTCAATGTTGTGGATCCAGACTCGGATGTAGAGATCATCGAACCGTCGCCGGTAGCATCGCACTCCTATACGAACGGATCACCTATTGGAGCGACGCGAACGTCCCCATTTGTCGTTGCTGATGCCGAGCTGACAGCGACCATCTCAGAGACACGGGACAATTCACCTCATGCGCGGTCCGACTCTCCGACTCGACCTCTCCTATTTAGTGATCCGGATTCAAGTTTCCATGAGGATGATGAGCTACTAGCGGAAACACCTCAGTGGTCAGACGACAGGAAGGAGTTGGGCCGATATTTCGACGAAGCTTTGGCGCGGCTGGAAACTCTGGAGTGCGCAGAGCTAGTGGCCGAGACCGGTCACGACTTGATTCCACCTCCCAACATCCAGCACTCTCCGGAGTTTCCGACGAATCGTTCTGTCCCGCATGTCCGTATTTCTCGACCCTGTGTCAAGATCCTATGGCACTGGCAACGACGATTTCCCCGCGATGACAGTGGGACGACGTCCAGAGACAGCACACTCGCTCCGCTAGTTGTCCTTTCAAAAGCTGCCCAAGTGATTGTGGCCACCGTGGAGACGCCAGATGAAGATTGTAGCCCAACCGAACTTGCATACCCAGACTAATCTCGTTTGTATCGATCTTGCCTTGTTTTTTTGCCATTGCTATTACTTTGTACTTGTCATTCCTTACGCCGAGTTGTTCCAATGTTCCAATGTCCCAAATGCTCTGATTCTAAGTAATTGCAGTGTGTATTGTACATTATGCGTGTCCGGAGTATGGCTATCTACAGCAAATAAGGCGATGCCTTCAGTCATCGACCTCGAGCGACAGTGTCAGCCTGTCATGGCAAAGCCGGCCCACAGCAGAGGCATCTAGGGGGATGGAGTTTCCTGCGGCACGTCAACAGGCCGCTCCAAACTGAAAAAAGAGAGGATCACCTTGGAACCCTTCAGGATAGGCATTCAGAGGCAAATCGGGACTGGTGAAGGAGCTGGATGATATAGGTGAGGAAAGAGTGTTACAGTCGGAAAGACGGGACTTACGCAGAGCCCCAGAACCCGTAATGCTTGATACCCAAGGCTCGAGCGGTGAACTCGTAGTCGTGCGCAAAGCCACCCGGGTAGAAGAATTCCATGACCGTGGTACGCTCTGTCGGGTATTGCCAGATAAGATTAGTGAGACCGTTCCCGTGGACGCCCATCATGATCTGGAAAAGAATTAGCATCCCCTCACAGTGCCGCTGGAGAAACGCTCACTGTTGTTCGCACAGCGAGTCTAATCTGCTCTGCCCTGCTCATCTTCTCCATCAACACGATGTTGACCTCCCAATCATGTTCGTCGCGCAGACGATACAGTTCTCGAACTAGCTTTTCGTGATCCGCCTGCAGCAAAGTTCGACGACCCCAGGCTTGCCGCGAGATATAAGTGATGACGGGTCGCTGCGTGGTTGACTGTCCTTCGTGAAGACCCATGCCCGCCATCTGGATGACATCGTTACGGATGGTCTGCCACCAGTTGACGCTGCCAGGCAAAGCGAAGGGAACGCCGGCTGTGCGCTGATAGCGCTGGAAGTTGTACGCTCTCATCGCCGACGACCGATCGGCCAGCACGACGCGCTCAAAAACAAACGGGACGCCCATCTTGACGCGGTCGTCCCAATCGTCAAGGAACTCCATGGTCACATCCGGGAACGAGGACCGGAGGACAAGCGGATTCATGTCTGTCGGGTCGCGCCACCGGAAGGCGTCCAGGCGGTTGAACCACATATGCCGTGGTTGGGGGAGCGTCGTCCGACCGTCAGGCGATATGGAAGGGTCAAGCGAGGAATACGTCCGCCAGAAGCCAAAGTACAGTTCAGCCGACCAATGGTAGTAGTGACGGATGCTTCATATAGCCATGAATGGGTTGGCGACAGGATGCATGATAAACAACTCACAATTGAGGATGGTCGTTCACGAAGAACTGGGGGAAATATTCAGCCTAGATCCCTCGAGAGAGACTAGGAGATCCTCTTACCGTGACACCGTCGACGATTCCGGCACCCGTTCCGAAGAGGGACTTTGCTTCCGCCCTGGTGATAATTCGGAGGTCTGTTTCGTCAGGCAAACGCGAGTCCTCCGCTTCTTTGCCCGGAAAAATCTCTATCCCTTTGGAATACATGTCTTCCTTGTTGGGAACAGTATTGGGGTCATCGGACACGACATACACGATGCCTTTGAAGATGTACATCTTGTCGATGATGGTCCATCCTATATGCTGTGTGAGCGACCCGTGCAAGCGCAGTTTTGGGAGGCCGTGTTACCTGGCGCATGGGATAAGACCTTGGATTCGGGCACCGGCCCCTTCCCCCATGATAAACGAGTGTCGTAAACGAGCGGATTCTTTTCTTGCAACGTATCAACGACTTCGGTAGTTGAAAGGGGGATAGTCGAAGGGGCGAGAAGGGGTTTGGGGGAGCGAGAACTAGATAGGGAGAGGACTGCAACTAGAAGGACGAGCAACAACAGGCATTCACGTCGGGTTGGAGGCGCCGGAGCCATCGAGGAACGGAGAAGAGAAGAGAAGCAATTCGCGAGAGAAGCCAGCGCGTTGTCACGTGCAGAAATGTCTGCCTCCACTGTCAGGCTGGATCATTGCCGCTAATGGAACGAGGTATTGTGACCTGAAGTCGTATCTCAGTCCTTTATCGTCCCCCTCTGGTCGATTGCCTTTTGCCTCTGCTGCGATTTCCATTTGCTTCTGGCTGATCTTACCGGGACATTCATTGTGGCGCCCTCAGTGAAAGGTTGCATCTCATTCAAGTGGTGCTGCATCTGAGAAATCCGGGCAAGCCACTCACCTATCTGTGTCCAACTCCTTCTGGTGAAATCAGACCAATTGTCTCGTGCACAGCACAAATAATTCGAATTAGTCTATTTCAAGCTTCGCTAGTCCCAGATAACTGTGCCGATCTGGGTCTATTTTCCAGCTGTGTTTTCTTTGCGCAATCGGCGAGGTGTTTGATCTTCTCATATGCGTGTCGGTCCAACTCAGTTCGCGTAAGGACTGAAATCTCACACAGACCAGTTCGACTACTCACTCAACTCAATGATCTTTGCTCCAATTGCCACCGCAACCTGTCCAGTCCAGCGCGCCGCGGGAGTAGACATGCCCGAGCTCCACGGATGGCGTCCCTTCCTCGTCTCGGGAACGAGGCCAGCGCGGAGTCGATTTGCTATGGTTTCAAGATCGACATGCTCGGGACAGAAGCCACGGCGGATCTCATCGACGAAGATTCGCGCGCGCGGGATGACGATCTTCTCTTGTCCCGTTAATTACCGGAGGCCCCAAGGCGCTAAGACGTAAGTGCGGCTGGTTCGCGGATGTAGACGCCAGTAGGGACTGGTTCGGTCTTGGACTCGAATGTCGACGCACCAAGGATGAGTTACAAGACTCGTCCTGCATGTGCAAATGTCATACCTGTCACATCGAGTTCCTCATTCCCCACAGCCCAGAAGTGACTGGCTCCGCGCGGGAGACGAAGGAGATCCCACGTGCCTTCTGCTCTTCTCCGGAGAGGCCGGGTAAGCTCTGAAAATCACACACGCTCATACGCACTGGCTGAAAAGCACCATCCCCTCGTTATCATGAATCGACGATACGATGCGTTCAGTACAGCCTTCATGTATTTTCGGGACTTCCAGAGCTGGAGTTTTCAATAATTTACACAACTGGTGTGACTGCCGACCGTTGCTTGGGTGAAGCTCGAAATATTGACGACTTGTAGTCGGGTTCTCATTCGTTGCTCTTGCGATCCGATTCGACTTTGAACTAGGAAAGCTAGACACCAATCTGGCCGCTAAAGTCTGATTGACTGACGCTCACAACCCTGATGCATCTTTCCGTCCACGCCGAGGAGGAGAAGTTTGCAGCGGACTCAGGACTGCAAGCTACACGTGATCGTGTAAACATCTCACGTGAGTTCCGCGTGCTGCAAATTTACCAAATCCGAGTGATTCGTAAATTCCAAAGTTGTTCATCTGAATGTACAAGGTCGCAGATCGTCATTTCATCATCGAAACTCTGCTTTTGTGATCCAGGGGTTGAGTAAAATGAACTGATTCCCTTTGTAGCAATTACAGATGCACAGAGCAATGAAAACCGTTCATCATCCATTCAGTTAGTTCTCTGAGATCGAATCCCAGCTTAATACCGAAAATTTTCCTCAGTCGAACGCCGAGCACCCCGTTTTGCGTTCACTAGCGCATTCGTACTCTCAACCCGTCAATGAGAAGTTGGCTATGCTCCCCACGAACCCGTTCCCGCCAAGCTGAGCGAGCGGTGCCTCGATCCCAATGGGCTCCCACACGAAGCTCTGCCCGTTAATGCCCATCACAGTGAGGAACTGCATCTCTGGCCCGGTGCCGGCCCGCAGGAAGGTCGAATCGCCGCGGGCGGAGAGGACGACATTCGTCCAGACACCGCGAGGAAGCGTGTAGTTCAGGACGTACGGCTGGTCGTTGGACACGAGCATGATCCTGTTCACTGTGCCATTTCCGAGCAGCAGCTTCGAATCGGGCCCAGAGAGAATCGTCGAGCCGACGGCTGCTTTCGACGAGGGATTGATTGAAAAGGAGAGGGTGTAGTTCCTGCCCTTGGACCCCAGGGGAGTCGTCAACTGGCTGGTGGAAGATGGGAATGTGACTGAGCCCGATTTGACTTTGCAGCCATGGCACGTCGCATCGTAGCCGTTTCCGGACGAGTCGCGGGTGTTCCCCTGGAATTTGTACTGCACGATGAGCTCCGTCTTCGAAGGAATGGCCCGATCGAGGTTTTGGCCGGGAACAACCGAGTGCAGGCTCTCGAAGATCTGGTTGTACTGGGGCTGGGTTAAAACTCCGCCCCACTGCTTGTCGGCCAGAGCCGGCAGCCCGTCGCGCCAGCTGTAGTACGCTTCGTGTACGGTCGTGGCATTCATCCCGTAATCGTTCCACTGCGCGGCAATGTGGCCGACGATCCCCGGATGCGAGCGCGGGGGGTTGTTTGTTGCGTTGTTCGTGTCGAAGACAAACGGCGCCCAAGGTCCTCCTGCCGGATTGCCGGCGAAGATGCGGTTCATGTTGAGTATTTGCGGGTAACTGCCGCTCCACTTCCCGACGATGTAGAATCCATCGTCCGAATTGAGGACATTGTAGCCTTGCTTGAGGAGGGTGAACGGATTATCCTCAAAGAACTCCCAGTGCTGGATCGTGATGTTCTTGCTCACGCTGGATGTTGAGGACGGCTCATTGGTACCCCAGATCCGGATCGTCTTATTCGACGTCTGCGCGATGAATGTCGACATCGTGTTGACAAAGCGGATGTAGTCGTCCGCAAGTGTGCTGTCGTATTCGTCGGCACCGATGTGCACGACTTTGCTTTGGAACCAAGGCAGAAATGTAGTCCATATCGTTTGCATGGTGGGTATAGTTTCCGGATGTCTAGTTTTGTGAACGGGTCGGTCGAGACACAGAACATCGCAACGTACTGGATGTTCAACAAACTCAGGTCGGACAGACCCAATTGTGGCTTCCACTGCACGATGGGCAAAGCATGGCCCGGAGCCTCGATTTCAGGGATCACCGTCACCCCTCGAGCAGCACAGCTCGATTGGAGCTCGTCAAAGTCCTCCCGCGTATAGCTTTCGTTGAAATGATACGTAGGCACGAGACCGGCAACGGCCGAGTCGTTGGAGTTGAGGCGGAATGCAGCGTACAACGACAACGAACGCGCCCTGGTGTATACGCCCACATTGTTGAACAGGTTGTCGCTGATGTGCAGGTGCAAGGTGTTCTGCTTGAAGAAGGACAGATAAGCACAGAGCTCGGTGAGAAAGGACACCGGATAGAAGTGGCGCCCAGCATCCAGCTGTTGATGTGAGCTCAAGAAGCGGCGCTTGTGGACGCACGCACCATGACTCCACGCGTCCCCCACCCCGGCGCATCTGTTCCTGATCCTATCGGAAGCGCCAAATCGTTGAGCTTCGCTTGCTGGATCAGCGTCCGTGTGCCCCAGAATACACCCAATGGGCTGGCGCCTGCAATAACGGCATTGTGTGCTCCAACCGTCAGAGAATATCCCTCCGCGGTGTGCCTCCCAGCTGCATCGAGGAACGTCGTGTTGCTCGACACGGTCAGGAATATCGATCCAGGGGCGGCGGCCGTTGCCGTCGAGACTGGAAGCGTGACACCGAGCACATCAAGGTCAGCGCTGAAGGTATGCGCGAATTCGAGGAGAGTGGGTGGGATGAGAGTCGTGCCGGTCGAGTCGACAGTGGACGCGAAGCGGCTATCGACAAGGATGCGCGAGATGTTAGCAAGAGGTAAACTGGCGTTTGATGTGGGGGTGAAAGGGACGGTCGGGATCCCAACGAGCGTTCCCGTGGCGCACCCGACAAGCGCTGCGAGCGCCGTGGATAATGAGAGGAGCATCAGTAGAGGTATCAGATCATCGAGTCCATGCTGCTTCTTATACTCAGGTGAACTGTTCTGACGAATATCGACCTTGCTTCGAAAGACGATCGAAGTTTGGGCTATCTTGTTCTATCCATGAGGCGAAATACTTCCGGCTTGGCGACGCATGACGAGGAGGCGCGTTCTTACATTTGAGATCGGATAAGTGCGGTGCCATCGCGCAGAATGGGAGCAAGGAGTTCATGGGTTCATGATGATGATGGTCGAGACCGAAGAGTCGGAGTAAAGTTTGATTTGACCGTGATGGCGTACGATAAGATAAGATGTATCTAATCTACAACCATTCCGCGGAGTGAGCATTGAGCACAATAGGCGCTTGACTAGCCTCGCCCTCTCTGACAGGAGTCTTGGAAAGAACGGCCGCATGCTTGAGCGCCGTCATCTTCTGCTTGCAGTCGGCTGACACCCAACCTATACTTAGATCAGCGATCTCCCGTTGCGAAGGAACCGTTTGCGGCGGAAGAGGTCTGGTGCCAGGCCCGAAAGCGTCATCCGGACTCAAGTTTCCCAGCGAGCGGAGCCACCGCCCCACTGCAGCCAAAGAGACTCGCACTTCCCACGACCCTCCTTCCTGTGACCAGTCGACTTCGCAGCACATACAGTTAAGGTCACGGACACACCGTCACGGTCTTACAGAGTGCTGCATTGATTCCAAATGCAAGAAGATAGCCTGCAGCGTGGTCTAGAGCTTGTACGGGGAGTGGCCGTGGTTTGAAGGCACTCTTGCTGTAGTCGGCAAAGCAGGCGCCCTCCGTTTCGTTGAAGCCCGTGGCAGTTTGCACCAAGGAATCGAACTAGGATTGCAAATTGCCCGCAGAATAGTTTATCTGCAAGAAAGACTTACTGCGCGGCGATCTTTCCAAGGGCCGTCCCATCCCCAAGCCCTCAGATTAGCAACCACAATCCCCGGCCGCAACTCGGCGAGGTCGTCCGCCCCGAATCCTTTCGCCTCGAGACCCCCTGGGCGATACGCTTGCATGAAAACATCGGCATCTGCCGCGAGCGCCTTCAACTTGCCGCGATCGGCTTCCAAATTTAGATCCAGCTGGGTCGTGCGCTTTCCCCGTGAAGTATCTACGTCGAGCGTTGGGAGGTCGGGCAGATGCGGAGACGTCACAAGGAGAACGTCGGCTCCGTGAGCTGCAGGACCATCAGTCGCCCAAAAGACATGAGAAGACCAAAATCACCCGCAAGAGTCCTTCCACAGATGGGCCCGGCGAGCACGCGACTCAGATCAAGGACCCGGACTCTCTCCAACGGATGATGGAAGGAACCCCCACCTTCACGTCTGGGCGCATCGCCGATCTTGATTATCTGGACAGGCGGAGTTTGCGAAAGTGCCCGCGCTTGAGGATGGGCAGTCCATTGCTCAAACGTTCGGAAGGCGGTTGCACACATTCCGCGTTCGGCAGCCGCAGATTCGAAATCTTCGGCTGCCCATTGACGAAGAGACTTCTGCACTTGGTCTCTGGTGACATCGGCAGAGTCGGGGATTTCCAAGATGGAGAGGATGCCCCTTCGGTGACTAGAGAACCGTCACTCAGTACTCAAACTCGTCTGATTATATGCTGACTGAGGGAAGTTGGTGTGAATCCGGACATAACCGTCTCGAGTCTCGTATATGCCGGCGACGGAATCCCATACCGATCCAGGAAGTTGCCCGTCCAGAGTATACCATCCTTCAGAATCTGTTTTTGAACATGTGAGTACTGGCAGCTTTTTGTTCACCCAAAAACCATAACGGACGGAATTCGAGCACAGCGTGACGAGCATTTACAGAGACATCTTGCTCGATCTGGGTCCTCAGCGAATGGAAATGGGCTGCAGATAGCCCGGCAAGTCCGATGCTGCTCTACATGTGAAAGGGTTTCACTGCGATGGATGGTGGGACTTCGAGTAAATGATGAGCACCTGAGCAGCGTCACCAATTCTGAACGATGAATTGGGAGATTGGTTGGCGTTTGGCGGCAAATTGAGTCGAGATAGAGCAGAAGCCGGCAAGCCGTTGGATATCCAAAGATGTTTCGCTGCAGAAAACGATCGCGCAGCCATCCCAATCGCGTCAGAGTAAGAGCGTCTTATTATCACTGGGACTGAATCGATGGCAACGGGTTCGAGAAACCGACTGGGTCAAGCGACTTGACTCCAAGTTACTCTTGGACTGCGGCGACTCAGGCTCGGTCACGCATTAGAGAATTATCACGTGAATGCCATGATGACCTAAGCATCTCTTCTCGACTTTCTTCCCGGACAAGTTTTCGGACTGCCGTTTGAAATCAATGGCGGAACGCGCTCCTGAAGATGCCCGCCCAGATAACACTGCTGCCGCATCGTCCTCTTCTTCGCCATCTAAGTCCGCCATCTCTTCTCCTCCCGTGAAAGAGGGTTCGCCTATGACCCCGGCTTCACTTTCCGCCTCATTTGCGGAATTCAACACCAGTGTGCAAGCGGCTGCACTGCAAGCCACACGGAGTGCAGCTGGCTTGCCCTCCGACATTGGCTTTCACAGGTCGATTGACCGCGAGCTTGCCGACGATCTCGACGCGTTTTCGGCGCGTGTTCTGTCGCTAACGAACAATCTATTGGCATTGGCTGCGACTGCTGAGTCATCTTATCGCGGCAAGGGAAAGGCGAAGCTGAAAACCTGTGACGACGTCGTCGATGATTTCCATTCGTTGGTGGTGGATTCCATGGACCGGTTGCTGGAACGAACTGTGAGTGTGAAATCATCCCGTTTGAGGCTGACTAAACCGCTCTTAGGATACATGTCTTGATGATTTCCTGGGCCGTAATAAAGTGCCTGTCGTTGCAATTGACGCTGACGCTATCCGCAAAACCCAAAAGCCTGTCGCGGTGAAGGGCGGGCGTCTGGACCCAGCAGTGCAGCACGCAGCTAGTCTCGTCAAACCGCAGCTGGCATTCAAGCACTTAGTCAAAAACACCGACGAGCCGTGGTATCCAGCTCTTTCGCACAAATTCAACGCTCAAGTGCCGTTGGGTCATATCTTCGAAGACGCAGAAAGCGATACTATAATGTACGCAAATCGCTCTATCCTCAGCGACGTTTAATATAAGTCTGTGCCTAGGAAGCATCCGTACCGATACGAAATCACGCACACGCCCTATCCGCAGCGCATGTTCCAAGAGGCCACACCCATCCCCCCCACGTCTTTTGGATCGACATCAGCTACCTGGGTGTCCACTCCCGAGGCGTTGGCGGCCCTGGTGAACGACCTGCGTCGTGCGAGTGAGATCGCCATTGACCTTGAACACAACGACTATCGGACATATGTGGGGATGGTATGCCTGATGCAGATCAGCACCCGCACTCAGGACTGGATCGTTGACACGTTGGCCCTGAGGGCCGAGTTGGCGACAGGTGAATTGAACGAGGTTTTCACTGATCCAAAGATCGTCAAGGTGTGGAAAGCAGCCTCATTTGGTACTATTGTGGCTCATCTAATTCGCAGGTGCTTCACGGTGCTGAGAGCGACGTAGTTTGGCTGCAGAGAGATTTTAATCTTTACTTGGTCAATCTATTCGATACCTTCCATGCCTCGAAGTTGCTTGAGTTCCCTCGGCATGGACTAGCAAACTTGCTGGAGATGTATTGCGACTTTACACCGGACAAGCGGTACCAGCTCGCTGACTGGCGTATACGGTGTGTGTTGACTTCCCTCAAGAGATTCACGGTCTGATGTTTTCTAGCCCATTGCCCGACGACATGTTGCAGTATGCTCGATCTGACACGCATTTCCTCCTGTTCATCTACGACAACTTGCGCAATGCCCTTCTAGATCGAGCACGATCCCGTCCGTCATCCCCTTCGCCGAATACGTCCTCTACTAGCAGTGAACACTCGCTTGTTCGACAGGCACTCACGCGCTCCGAAGAAACTGCGCTGCGAATATACGAGAAGGAGATTTATGATTCGGAACGCGGGTCAGGGCCTGGTGGCTGGGACTCCCTCGCTCGAAAATGGAACAAGGGTGCATTGGTCGCTGCTGCGGAGACACCCACTGGCAAAGAAACGCTCCAGCGGGCAGTCTACCGATGTGTTCATGCTTGGAGAGACCGAATCGCTCGGGAAGATGATGAGAGTGTCCGGTGCGTGTGTCACGCAATAACAAATTAATGTGCTGAGCATCCAGCAGATATGTGCTTCCGAACCATTTCCTGTTCCAGCTGGCAGAACAGCCCCCGTCCGACATGGGGTCGCTGTTGAAATTGTTCCAGTCTGTGCCTCCCGTTGTGCGGAGGAGGGCGAAAGAACTGCTGGATGAGATCGGGGCTTGTGTTGATCAGTATAGGTCAACTCCTGCTGCACCCGTTGAGCCGAGAAAGGATGTTGTCATGGAGCAAGCACCACTGGCACAAGAAGGTGGGCTACTGCTTTGGTGAATGTGACGAATGCTAACAGGGCGTAGTCCGAGCTCCCGTTCAATCGAGCCTGTTTGGTGCTGCTGTCGTCAATGCCTCAAACGTCACAGCCTCTAGCTCCCTCTTCGGAGACAAGGCCGGTCCGAGAACTGTCGCAGTAAGCCCTCCTTTCCTTAACGACATGCTGGCCAATAACCCTTCTCCAGCTGACCTCCCAGTTCCGGGAAGTGCTATCTCGGATCCATAACAAGCTTGTCGTCATTCCTGCCATGCCTGTGGTACGTGGATCTCCTCGGGATCGCCCGACCACTCTGATGTCATTCTAGGTCCAACCCGATCCGGAGCCAGTTGCCGACCCTGCATTGGGCATGCAGGTCGAGATGCCTTACGTTCCTCCGGCACAACGGGCGATCCGACCCGTCGTCGACGAGTCGATCGTCGTTGTCGGGCAGGCTCGTCAAAAGAAGCGGAAGCGCACCAAGACTGAGACGGGTGGGCAACAGGACGCTGTAGAGAAGACAGATCCGCAGGAAGAATTCGACTTTTCTGCGGTGCCCAATATCCTGGACGATGTGCCGAATGACCAGGATATGAGGGTCAAAAAGAAGAAGAAAGGCGACAAGCGAGGGAAAGGTGAGTCGATCTGTGTTTCGGCTGGGCGTTTTTGAACGGGGGACAGATAAACCGATGTATGGAGATTTCCCTGCGCCACCGAAAGCGCACAGAGACGTGAAAAGTGGCAATATGTCCCATACTTTCAAGCGGTAAATTCGGTGCCTACACAGTTATTTCATACTTGCATATCGAACAATACTTTGCCAATCTTCGAGTCGTTGAAGGCAGCATAATACTCAACAGCCTCATCCGCTGAAACGACTTTCTCGACAAGGCTCGCTGAGTCGCCGACGCTGCCGAAGATGTCCTGACGTTTGACTGGGTTGAAAGAGTCAAAACTGGATGACAAAGCATTGCAGAGCACTCACCCAAGAGGTCGAAGGCCATGGGGAACATGGCCCGAGCGGGACAACGTCCAAAGTCGAAGGACACGTTCTTGTTGTACAACTGCGATCCAACAAAGGGCACCGCAGGCGATCCATGCACGCCGACGGAAGTGATGACACCAAAGGCGCGGACAAGATCGTATGCCAACGAGAGCGCACTGTTGTTGCCCACAACCTGAGTGCTTGTCATTTGAAAACATTCAGCCGTGGGTTAGGTGGGTGTACCTCGAGGACAGCAGTGCACCCGGTGCCCGCTGTCCAGGTTTTCACTGTCTCTCGGGCTTCCTCGATGCTCAGGGCGGCGAATTTCCCAGACGCGGATCCAGATGATTTGATCTTGTCGTAGATAGTCTGTGCTTTGTCGCGGCGGCTCTCGACCGGGTCGACAGCGATGATTTGGTATTGGAGCCGCTGGGTCTCGAGCATGTCTATGAGGCTGACGCTGGCGCACAATCCCACGGGTCCGAGCCCGATAATCGCGAAAGTAAGGATCTGGTCCTCCGGTTTCATGGTCGCGACTGCATCTGAATCCGCCGCAATCATCGACGGCCAGGGTTTCCCCGTGATCGCTGGCAGGACTTTGGGGTGATTCAGCGCTTGCAGAGCTGCGAATACTCCCGTCGGAAGGATATCAGCCAGCAGAAGAAGGGAGCTGTCGGTGATTGCCGAGAGGGCCTGCTCTTTGGCCGCCGCGGGCATCGAAGAGGACCAAGTGGATGGGTCGCTCAAATTGAACAAAGTGCCTCCGGCGTATGGAACCCTGACATATTGTGCTTGGCCGCCATCCAAGGACGGGCTGCCAAAGAGAAATCCAGAGGGGCATCGACAGGTGTAACCCAAGCGGCAAACACTGAGGAGCATTCAGTTGCTGCCGTGCTTTGGAAACGTAGTCCTTACGAGCATTCGCCGCAATTGCTAGTAAACGGTGATACGACCTAGAATTCCAGTTCGGTAGTCGATTTGGACCCGGAGCGCTGTCCCCACCTTATCGCCGATTTTGAGTTTGGCGTAGAGCGCAGGACGACCGTCGACAGCCTGCTCAAAGCTCGACCCGAGCTCGACCACCTCCCCGACGAACTCATGACCACATGTATGGCTAGAATGATTTGGCACTTGGGATCTCAGATTGAAATCATGCGCCATACACTTGAGTTACCCCGCCGTGCCCTCTGTAGATGTGCAAATCGCTGCCTGGCATCATGATCAGGTTCCGCGAGGCGTATCTTATCGCATCCCTCACCGCATAGCCCTGCCAACTATCCCGCATTCGAGTATTCGTGACCCGTGTTGGTTACCATTCATCGATTCGGGCTTACCGCGACTTTCACAATCGCATCATCGGGATGCTGGATTCGCGGGACGGGAACCGACTCGACTCGGATGTCGAACGCCGGCGGATAGAATCGGATGGCTTTCATCATCTTCGAGTCCGGCGATGAGTCCCTGTGTACGAATTCCCTGGTCAGTCCGGGTCTCGTGGCCACGGGCGATGCGTGGTACTACCTCGGAATCGGAAGTACTAAATGGGAAAATCACGCGGCCGCCCTCAGTCAGGGCCGATAACATATCTTTAAATAAGATTGATATCCGCAAGGGGTTCCCAGTGCATCACTTGGGGAGCACATACTGTAGTATACCGAGCTGGAACTGTCGTGTTTGGCCTCAGCTCAGGAAGTCAGGGGTCACTCAATACAGAAGGGACTGAGAGTATGCTGCAGGCCCCTCCACAAACAATGGCAACGTGATGCGTCACGGAACGCGTCTTGTCACATCATGTCACAGAGCGCATGTGCTCTATTCAAGTCTGTTCCCGCCTACGGGTCTCGGCCGGAGAAGCTCGTCTAGTATCTACACAAATTGTCGGTTGTGTCCTAGCAATGACCTGGCAACAAGTCAAAAAATCCCGGTGCTCCGCCCGAGCGGTCCATCCACCGACCTATATAAGACCGCTCTGATTGGACCGAGTAACTCAAAAACCGGATCGGACTGACCATGATTTTCCTGTCCCTCCTGGCTGCTCTGTCCCTCGTCTCGCTCTCCAGCGCACAGGTCGGGCCCGGTCGCGTCGCAGGCAATGTAAACCCCGTCGCCGATCCCACGATGTGCCGATCGGCCAGCGGAGAATACTTTGTTTTCTGTCCGTCTTGTGTCTTGCTGCCGGGTTGAGCTTGCTCTCTGAAGTCGTTATATTAGCCACGGCACCTGGGATTGCCGTTCGCACCTCTCCTGATCGCGTAACGTGGACATATCGCGGTGTCGTTTGGCCCAGCGGTGCAAGCTGGACGGACTCGTGGACCGGGACCTCGAACGGGTGTGTCGTGCATGGCCCTCCGCCTGGAAATATTCTGATAAAATTCAAGGAACCTGTGGGCGCCCGATTGCACGGTTATCGGGGGTGTTTTCCACGTCAGTCCCTAACCGGCCTCTATGTTCCGGTGCTGACCGTCCGCTTCTCAGCTCTACTACGCTGCTTCTAAATTCGGCACACACGACGTTCGTGGGGCACTGAAATTTTCACCTTGCATCAGAGGCTCAACTCGTCGCAGTCTGCTATTTTCCTTGCCAAATCCAACACTGGGCTTCCCGGCAGTTGGACGAATGAAGGCCTGGTCACCAGCACGGGATCCAGCAGCAACTACAACGTGAGTTGGTTCATTTGGACTTGGGACGACGACGTACTCAACGCGTAAACCTATAGGCCATCGATCCCAAGTAAGTCGCTTATCTTCGCTTGAAGTATCGCGATCAATGAGGCCCATCATAGTCTCTTCATCGGTGCGCCCGATGGTCCCTTATGATGGCCATGGAAACTGACCAGATGATTTTGAAGATGGAAGCAACTGGTACCTGTCCCTGGGCAGTTTCTGGTCCGGGATCAAGCTTCAATCGTGAGTGTCAGCCATACATCCCCTTCACTCTCCGACAGTTATCTTGTTTCGTTTCCTAGACTCTCCGCTTCTACAGGCAAGCCGACGAGCAGTGCTGTTACGTCACTTGCCGAGCGCAGCTCCGCGAGCGGCGGTGCATTGGAGGCCAGCGTCATCTACAAGTCGGGCTCTTACTACTATCTGTTCACGTCCTGGGACAAGTGCTGTGCCGGCACCAGCAGCACCTACAACATCCGAGTTGGCCGTTCAAGCCACGTGAATGGGCCCTACGTTGACAAAGCCGGCGTCGATCTCATGAAAGGCGGCGGAACGCTTGTTTTGCAGACCCACGGAGGAGTAAGCAAACTCTCGGCGGCAGTCCGCTGGAACCGGGAGCTAATACTTTGTTGCGCAGGTCTTCGGTCCCGGCGGACAGGACATCTACCATGATGTGGACGGCCCTGTGCTTGTTTATCGTGCGTTACTTGCTATCTGCGTTGCGACACTTTCCGAAATCAGCCCACCTAGACTACTACACCTCGGCTGGCACTTTGGTATGGGACAGCTCGTTTTGTGCGCAGCCTATTACTAAGTGTTGTAGCTGGGAATCAACCTCTTGGATTTCTCGTCCGGATGGCCGGTAAGCTGATGATCGAGTCCCAATGGATTCCTGTCTCATGCTGACCATCGCTCCAGGTTGTCAAGTGATCCGTGGTCTGCGTTGGTTGACTATCAGATTTCGCCTTTGCCACTCATTCCTAATATACCCCCTTCTTCTAATTCCGCCAAACCCAATCATAATAAAACGACTCAACGGGCTGCGTCGGCTGTAGCGATCACTCGGGTTTCCGGAATCTTTGAGCCGGATTGAGAGCGTCGCCCAAAGATATCCTCGACTCGCTTTTGCTATGATAACTCACGGGTGATGGTTGAACTGAAAGAGTGATTTCGCCAAGCCCGGTGTCATCGTTTACGAAAGATCAGCGAAAGATGGCACAATTAGGCCAGGGGGAAGCGAAGTATAGTGAGGGCCATCCGCTCCCTGTCACTTACAAAATGTAAAATTGAAAGAGTTTGAATCCCAGAGAACGAGACGGCAGCGACCGCCTTTGTTCCCTGTGCTACGCTCGGTCGCAAGTCGAAGTCTGAACAGAAAGCGTAGATTGCTTACTATGACCTCATCCATACGCTTCCAGTTGGGACACTGACTCCGGTGGCTGTGCGGATCTGCTAATGATGTAATTTTGAACGCGGTACGGATTCATTTTCGCCTTGGCTTCCACCTCCACGCATGTCTTCATCCGTCGGGTCGCCAGCAGAGGGTGCATCGTCTACCAAGAGGACGCCGTCTGATGTGTTTCGCCCCCGACTACCCTTGGATCCCTTCTCGCCTTCCTCTTCAGTTCCTCGAATGTCACAAATGAAGGATCCTGACACACCTTGGGCTGCCTACGAATTGCCTCTGCTGGCAGAATCTTTCGAGCAGGGTCCGCGAGTACTACTGGTTCTCGGAGGTGGGCTCTGTGGCTACTCTGGCACGATCTCATCAGCTAAAACTCTTGGTCCAGCATCAAATCCTCATGTTTTGAGTCCCATTCTCCGCTCTCGAACATTTTCGAGCAGCGTTGTGCTATACGTCACGCACACGAACCCTCAGCTTAATGCTATAACTGCTGCCATCGGATCCAATCCTAGTCCACCCTGCATTAGGGTTCTACGATTGTCGGCTGCTCTGGCACCCACAGCACCCGCCTTCGCTCTCACGCTCGTGGGCATTCTCGAGGCAGCAGCGGCCGTAGCGCGCTCATGGAGAGCAAATCCACACTCAGGTTCCCAAATCGAGCAATTGTCCCAAGACTCCACCGGCTCCTTCACCGTGTGTGAGACCATATCCCCACATCCCTCACCTCCACTTCAGGCATCCGAGCACCTACACCATGCTCTCAAGAAGCGCTCGTCAGTCCCAGCCTCACCTGACTCTCCGTATTCCACCACCCGCTCACGACCGCCATCCGCTCTTTCCGTCGATTCCACTGCCTCGAAACAGCGGAGTAGTTTCTTGAATTTCTCGTCACGATCTTCTACTTCTGTTCACCGACAGAACCCCAAACGAATGTCTTCGCCCTATCCGCCGACATCGAAACGAATGTCCAGCGGGACCAAGCGAGCTTCAGGCATAAAACTGGATGGAACTCGGGCGTTCGACGCGTTGATCTCCTTTCTTCCACCTGCACAGCTAGAAAAGGCCGTACTCAAGCAGGTCGTTCTGGTCAGCACCCTCGCAGGGACTTTCCTGACTGGTCCGACCCTGTCCGGAAGCCCTCGGTTTGCATCTGCACCTGGATCTCGCCGAGGCAGTCTTAGCGGAATCGTGCCTGAGTGGCCGAAGTCCCTGGCAAGCGGCGCAACAAGCCGCACTGGATCCATCAACGGCGACGGATCAGACAGGCCGCATTCACCTGCCCGGTCCATCTTTAGCTCCATCCGAAGCCAACCTACCTCCGTCTACCACGCTGCACTCTGGGGCACCCAGTGCAGGCCCCACATTGTGCATATATTGCCGGCGAGTTACAAGAGTCCGAAGCTGTCAGCTGCTCTCGGCGCATTCGTAGCCTCGTATTCGGCCCCAGCAGTGCCACTTCCAGTTTCGTTCTCGGCCTCGAGCTCATCGGAGTTTTCGGAAGAGCTGCTGTCAGCTGGAGGATCTTTCGGTCAAGGCAAAGGGAAAGCGCACGCCTATGTCGTGGCAGAGCGCGCAGTGCCTCTCGCACTCGAAACCATTCTTATCGGCGGGATTGATTTTTCGGCAGAGGGCCATGTCAGAGGGGGCGGCTGGGTTTCTGCGGTGCGGGTAGAAGAAACTGCCGCGTCGTATGGGCTACCCACTCCGCCGGACAGCCGAAGTGGGAGTGGTGAAAGTGGGGAAGAAGGACAATGCTCAGACGAGCCCGAGCCGGCACAGCCTGAACTGCCATCGATGGGAGATCCAGTCCCGCAAAAATCTGACATTCCATCATCTTTCAACAACACAACAACTCGCAAACTCAGGCGGGCGAGCCAGCGACGAAGTGATGCAGAGCCAGGTCGCTCGATCTCACAGCAGCCAACATCCGCAATCGCGCGCACTCCGAGCAACCGTCGGCGGGTCGAAAGTGCGCCGTCCGATGCAGGATTGGCCGGCATTGGCGCCCGCGGAGGACGACCAGATGGAAGCAAGATAGCCTCAAGCACAGCACGTCCGATAGGCAAAAATCGCAAGACCTGGAGCCGAGGCAGCCGCTTCTTCGGAGGCAAAGGCCCCGACGATTTCAAGCTGAAGCGCTCGACGATGGGTACTACGGCTCCGAACAAATCCAGAGTAGCTGCCTTGCGAACAAGTGATGAGCGGGGCCGCAGCTCCCCCGACTTGCGCGAACTGCCAGGTGGCGGCCTCGATGCTTCGCACAAGAGGAGAAAACCATGGTGGATGTTCTGGGCCTGAACGTCAGAGCGCCAACTCGACCGTTCTGTACGGACTCTATCTATGCCAATATCGGACATGGGGTACTACCACACATCCTTCATTCACATACCCTTATTTTTGATTCCTGTAACTTCACCTTGTTGTAGCTGGAGCGCCCTAATTGTATCCGATACCAACATTCTGCATGTCGACAATACACATAAGATCAATTATATCATTGATCGTGACCTCTACTTGGAGGTAGAGTCTGAGCTTGAACAATCATGTCGAACAAATCCAAAAAACAAACCAAGTCTTCGTCTTCGTCGCTGCCTGCAGAACACAAGTCTAAGGTAGGCCATTTCTACGTCGGCGTATTCGCGCGTAACCGCTCCAGAAAGCCCAGGCGCGACACCCTGTATCCTGGCTACCTTGGCTCGCGCTTCCCGTGGCTGTATTAGCTGTCGCGTACTCCTCTGGTTTCTTCTCGTCACCGAAGCTGGAAGAAACGTCTCTCGAGCCTTATGTTGTCAAAGATCTTCCTGGAAGAGGGAAAGGTCTCGTCGCGAGCAGAGACATCAAGCAGGGGGAGTTGGTAATCCGAGAAACACCGCTGTTCATTGTCCCTCAATCTAGTACGTCTTCTCACAGATACCTGGTCCGAGGTTCTGATTATGAACGTGCCAGTTTCCGAGTCACCCACAGTCCTCATCTCGCGTTTGCTTAGTGGGGTGTCTGCTGAAGACCGCCAAGCTTTCATGAACCTTTCTTATGTCAACCTCCCACCCTCAGAAACCGATCCGGCGGCAATTGCCTTAGCAATCTTCCAAACAAACGCGGTGGCAGCGGGGAATGGGGTCGGCATTTTCCCTCGCATGGCGCGCTTGAATCACGGGTGTTCGAGCGCATTCAACGTGGTGTATTCATGGAGACCGGCAGAACAGGCCCTTTTTGTACATGCGCTGAGGGATGTGCGGCAGGGACAGGAGCTGCTGACGACATATACCGATACTAAACGGCCCCGGAGCGAGCGGCGGTACGTCGGGTGTGATCGTTACCAGTTCTTTGCTGAGCGAGATGACTACTCAGCGAATATCTGTCGCATCAGTACGGGTTTTTATGCATGTGCCGTGTCTGCGCGATGGCCGAGGCTGAATCGCAGGCTTCCGACCGCCGGCTGACGAATATCCGAGACTATTACAAGCATCTTTCCAGTTGGGGCGAAGAAGCCATTGACGGCATGGCAGCAGTCCAGACCATCAACGCTATCTGGAAGGTAGAAAACGAGGAGGGATACTGGAGTGAGCGGGGCCAACTAGCTGCCGATGGCGCCTGGATCGCAGCTGCGCATTCCGAGTGCGTCTTGTCTCGTCGGTCCTCGAATCTAGCTGATTTGCAGTGCCCCGGCTGTTCGCTCGTGGGCTAAACTGGCTATCCGATGGTTCTCCTTCGAGCTCGGAGCAGACAGTGAACTCATTTCGGAGATGAGGGTTGCTGCGGAACATCCGCAGGCTCATCGGGCCTGGGGCTCGAGACAGCCGATGCCCGTTGGTGCGCACATGGACCATAGTCCGTCCTGAACGTATGGATGGGACTGGGAACGCACTTTTATGTAATATGGGATAGTCCTTCGGGTGCCGATATCACGCAGCATCTCTGCGTAGCTAGCTGTTTATGAGACTAGAGTACAGCCATGGTACATGCGTGGGAATACTGTCTGAATGAGGCCACGTCTTATTTAAGCACCCCAGGGCTTTCCATCTTCCGTTTACACCTTTTGGCACTTCCTCGAGGTACACGCCTCTCAAGCTCACTTAGTCCTTTCCTTTTTTTTCTTCGCCTATTCCCCCTTCGCCCTCATGGCGACTTCCACATCCGACGTGATTATTCTCGGCCTGGGCATTACTCTAGCCGGTACCTACCTCTTCCGTGAACAACTTTTCGCACCCTCGAAGCCCAAGATCGCACCGCTACCAACCAAAGCCGCTAATGGGTCCGGAAACCCTCGCGACTTCGTTGCAAAGATGAAGGAGGGGGTATGTGCAATACTTTGCCAGGAGCCGGTTGTGCTTTCCACTGATCCTTGTCGTAGAAAAAACGCATCGTCATCTTCTACGGCTCTCAAACTGGCACGGCAGAGGAATACGCCATTCGGCTCGCCAAAGAGGCCAAGTCCAAGTTCGGGCTTGCCTCACTCGTCTGCGATCCCGAAGAATATGATTTCGAAAATTTGGATCAGATCCCAGAGGACTGCGCGGTCTTCTTCGTCATGGCCACATACGGAGAGGGAGAGCCGACAGATAATGCCGTGCAGCTCATGCAGAATCTCCAGGACGATTCCTTCGAGTTCTCCAACGGCGAGCACAAACTGGAGGGCCTTAAATATGTGGTCTTCAGTCTCGGAAACAGGACATACGAGCATTACAACCTTATTGGACGTCAAGTTGATGCTGCTGTAGAGAAAATGGGCGGCATCCGCATCGGCGAGCGCGGAGAGGGCGATGACGATAAGAGCATGGAAGAAGATTACCTCGAATGGAAAGATGGAATGTGGGATGCGTTCGCAGCTGTCATGGGTGTTGAGGAAGGACAAGGCGGTGATTCCGCCGACTTCTCCGTGTCGGAGCTTACGGAGTACGCCCCGGAGAAGGTGTACCTAGGTGTGTGCATCATCGTTGTGTCTTGGTCAATGCCTAAACTCCGCAACAGGTGAACTCTCCGCTCGTGCTTTGACGAAGACCAAGGGAATCCATGACGCTAAGAACCCCTACCCCGCCCCTATCATTGCCTCCCGAGAACTCTTCCAAGTTACCGGAGATAGGAATTGTGTGCACATCGAGCTCAGCACGGAAGGTTCCGGTATCACGTATCAACACGGAGATCATGTCGGGATCTGGCCGTCAAACCCGGAGCTCGAGGTCGACCGTCTTCTCTGCGCTCTCGGACTGTACGACAAGAGGGATCAGGTTATCGGTATCGAGTCGCTTGACCCTGCTCTAGCCAAAGTGCCCTTCCCCGTTCCAACGACCTATGCCACAGTCCTCCGCCACTACATCGATATCAGCGCTACCATCGGACGTCAAATTCTGGGACCGTTTTCCAAATTTGCTCCATCCCCGGCCGCGGAAGAGATGTTGAAGAGCCTGAACTCCAATAAGGAGGAATATCATAAGATCGTCGTCAATGGTTGCTTGCGATTGGGCCAGGTGCTTCAGCTTGCTGCGGGCAATGACATGAACGCCGCACCTTCTACATCCAACACAACGGCATGGCACATTCCTTTTGACCTCATCGTGTCGGCTATTCCCCGTCTGCAACCTCGGTTTTACTCGATTTCCTCCAGCCCCAAACTCTACCCTACCTCGATCCATGTCACTTGCGTCGTCCTCAAGTACGAGTCTGTTAAAAGTGCTGCGGTTGATTCCAGATGGGTTTACGGAGTCGGGTCCAACTTCCTGCTCAATCTCAAGCAGGCGGCCAATGGAGAGACCCAGTCGTTGGTTGCCGGCGACGCTTTGCCCGTTTACGCTATCGAAGGTCCCCGGAGCGCCTACAAGAGCGATGCAATCTACAAGTCTCCCATTCACGTCCGACGGTCCACTTTCAGATTGCCCACGAACCCCAAGAGTCCAGTGATCATGATTGGCCCTGGAACCGTGCGTCTCTCTGTTTACGTTTCGTATCTCTCTCTAATATTCGATGCAGGGTGTTGCTCCTTTCCGTGGCTTCGTCCAAGAACGTGTTGCTCTGGCCCGCCGCTCGATTGACAAAAACGGACCCGATGCCCTGGCAGACTGGGGCCGCCTCACCCTGTACTATGGCTGCCGGAAGTCGACTGAAGACTATCTATACGGCGATGAATGGCCCCAGTACACAGAAGAGCTCAAGGGCAAATTCAACTTGCGCTGTGCCTTTTCGCGCGAGCCCCCGTACAAGCCTGATGGATCCAAGATCTACGTGCAGGACTTGATATGGGAGGACCGCGAGCCCATTGCCGATGCCATCCTCAACGGCAAGGGCTATATCTACATCTGCGGTGACGCGAAGAGCATGAGCAAGGCCGTGGAGGAGACCTTGGCTCGAATCCTCGGCGAAGCTAAGGGTGGTTCCGCTGAAGTGGAGGGTGCTGCTGAGGTCAAGATGCTCAAAGAGCGTTCCCGACTAATGTTAGACGTCTGGAGCTAGATTTTCCCATGTTATCTTCCTATGTCGTTGTCTTGCGTCTACTATAGTATACAGTATTTCGCCCCACTTAAACCTACGCTGTAATGAGTGGAAAGTCCGCCTGATCCGCAATCAAAACCCGGCCGCTTGTGATGTTTCCTCTGCGGTCGTCACTGCATAAGTCTCTTCGCTCGCCCGCGTTCACCCTCTCTCGGAATGTATCACAGAATTTTACAACACCCTCTCCGGAAGAACCCAACGAAAAATCCACGTCTATTCATGAAGAGATACCACGCCCATCGTCATCCGCGTTGACGGAGAAGCCCGTTTCAGCCCCGGATCCCTCGTCAGAGCTGAAACAACGCATACGGAAATTCGTCGACGAATCGTTGCTCAAAGCTCGCACCCGGGCAGACGAGTTCTCTGCGGCTGCAAAAACCACGTTCTCCCAGCTGGGTTTGCAGCTGAACAAAGTAACGGGCTATGAGGAGATTGAAGCGCTGAAGCGACGCGTCGTAGAACAGGGTGAGTGTGTCGCACCATGTCATCTTGTCCGAATAGCTTATGGCTCGACTGTCAGAGGCCAGTATCAACAATACCCGCGAAGCGGCACGACAAGCAAAGGCAGCATACGACCGGGCGGTCGCCCAGCGTTCTGACTCCCAGAGAGAGATTAACGACCTGTTGCAGCGCAAGTCGCTGTGGAATCAAGCAGATATCGCGCGTTTCACTACTCTGATACCGCAGGACCATGTATTGGAGCAGGCCGAGGCGCAAGCACGACTCAATGTGCAGGAAACGGAAGATGCTGTTGAACGCGAATTTACAGGTCTCATGCGCACCATCTTAAACCGCTACCATGAAGAACAAGTTTGGTCCGACAAGATCCGTAGTGCCTCGACTTACGGGTCTCTCGCTGCGCTCGGGCTCAACTTGTTCGTTTTCGTCACGGCCATTATTTTCGTGGAGCCGTGGAAGAGAAAACGTCTTGCGGCAACATTCGAAAAGAAGATCGAAGAAATGAATCGGGAAAACGAAGCCATGACTTCGTCCAACATGCGCGAAATCCAGCTGAAGTTGGATGCGCAAACGCAACTACTGGCACGGACTAAGATCCCGATCCCAGAGATTGTCATTTCGCCGACGCCTGTGGAGGATCGCGAGCTTGGCTCCGAACCGGCTCTTCCTGTGGAACTATACCGTCGAATCTGGTCCAAAGCCCAAGATCCGGAAGTGGGTGGCACGATGCTTGGCGCAGCCGCTGTTGCTGGGATCGTAGGGTGGTTGATGAGGACATGGGTGGGTAATTGAATGGCTCAATCCCGAGCCGGAGATGAGTCTCTTAACACGCGCCGCGTGCGCTGGAGACTAGTAGCACTGGAAGCAGGGCTCATAGTACTTGCTCGTCGGTCATCAAAAATCGGATCCAACATGTAGATTAATATGATCGGTGATTTGACCTCATCTCCCATCTACGAGGAGTTGGCGTCCTTGATCTCGATTCCCAGCACGGGCTCACCTTCTGGGTCATTGAGACAGGTCATGTCTGCCACTGAGGTTCCCATGAGTACACCCAGCTAAATCTGAATTCAGCTGCTCTGCTCATTAGTGGATCATCATCCCTGCATGATTGATGGCGAAGTCCGTTGGCTCAGAAGTTATCGTGACTCTTTGTGTACAAATGCCCACCTTGAACTCTCTGTTTCCCGAATTGTTATTCGAGCTACCGGCATACCTTCATTCCGTAGAGGATCGGCTTGCCATCTCTTCGACCAGCAGGACGTTGCACGCGATATGCTCCAACCCTGATCCCCGAGTAATCCTGCGTCTCGCTTCCATCTCCGGCCGTGTCTTTTTCAGACCGCACCCTCACCTACTCATTGCTGCAACGGCGCGTCGGCTGTCAGACTGGGCTGTCGAAAGTGAGGGCCGTCGCCGTAGTCTGGAATATGCCTTCCACGGTGGAGTTGAAAAGCTTCTGGAACTTGCAGTTGCTGTGACTGGACTCAGTATGGAAAATATCCGTCGACTTGGCGCCTACCGTTGCGACGTCCTGAACCAGCTCAGTCGGGAACTAGATCTGGCGGCAGGTCCAGCATCCAGAGCAGATGCATTCACAGTGTGCAATGATCCTGAAACCACCCTCCTCACCTGGGCCATCTACGAGGAGCTTTCACATCAGAATGCAGAGCTCAGCTATCTGCCTTTCCCGCGGCACCAATCTTTGAGCTCACTCACGCGCTTCAAGTGGTTGATTTTCTGCGTTCCGGACGTCAATAGCTTCTTATTTATGGGTGTTCGGGACCAGCCGGCATAGTTCAACGAGTACGTGCAGGACGAAACCGACCTTTACCAGCAGCTCAGTCTGTCCGAAGCAATGATGGGAATGCTCAATGACAAGCTGTGGATCGCGGCAATCGATCATCTGAACCTTCAAGGACTGGAGTCACCCGCACTGAAAGATGCATTCATCTTTATTGTCATGCGTACGGGAATGAAAAGTCTCCAATTGCTTGTCCCAGGAGAAGCGCAGAAACTGCGGTCGGAGCTGGGGATGATCATCTCTGGTCTCCGTCGCGCTGTCGATGGGATCAACGGCAGCGAAGGACTGGAGATTGACTTGTACCATCGCGTTGCGCATTTGGACGCAACCGTTCGCGCCAAAACAGACGACCCTCTTCTCCACTCCGCTTTCCCGTCTCTCCACCGAGACTTACAATTCACCCTGTGGGGAACCTGGCAAGGACTACCAGGTGATCGACACCTTGACCCAGATGAAGAAGCTCAAGTTCTTGCTTACTTGCAGACAATCCCAGAGATCAATACAGCAGATTAGATTAGGATTAGATTGTGCAATGGTGGCAGTGCCACATTTTTGTTTCCATCCACCATGAGCCGACCAGGCCCTTCTCTCCCTCCTCCGAGTAAAAAGCGCAAACTCGACAAGAACTCAGCCCTCTTGGAGTCTATTACAAACTTCGAAAACGAACTGAACTCCGCCGCTGCCGCGAATAGCTCCTTGAATCCCTTGGCCGATCTGCTCGAACTTGCTGTAACGTGTCAAGACGCACAACAGACCTCAAAAGCCATATATGCGCTCTATCGAGTGTTTGTCGTTCTCATTCAAGGGGGAAAGCTAGGTCCCAGTGATGATGAAGCGGCGCGTGTTGTCAAATCATGGATTTGGGAGAAGCTGCGAGCTTATGTGGACTTTCTATGTGAACTTCTCAAGGACGAAGAGAAACTGCTGCGTGTTGATATTTTCCATTTGCTATCTAATACAATCGCGTCTGACGACTTTCATAGACTTCCTCCTTGCAAATTTTGTTTTCACTCCAGAAGCATCTTTCGACGGCGACTTCTGTAGCCGAAAACAAGCCGCAATTTCACGGGTTTCATTTCCGGAGCATTGTGTCAGCACTTCTACTTTGCCCGTCTTCTCGACGAGCACCCCAGTCGAATCCAGGCGTGCTCGATCCCGATGTACAGAGATTGTTCCTCGAAACCTGGTTCAGTGTGCACGATGATGTGCGGTGGTTTTTCCTGCGAGATGCAGGGTGCGTGGTCTTTCGAACCTTTTAGATAGGCTCTTATCGTTTTAGAACGACCCTAAACACGGTCTCAATTAGCGAACATCCTCATGTCGCCCAAAATCTGCTTGGGGTGTTGGAAGCACTTGAGACCTTTCCCACTGAGAAGGGGGAGATCAACTCGTGGTGGGTCGCAGAGATTGGCGCAAAACCACCGAAGGTCAAGTCCGGCAAAAAGAAGGGGCAAGAAGAATCTGACGAGGAGGAGAATGTTGACCCGGGACTTGATGAAGACGACTGGAGAAAGTTTTTCGACGAAGACTCTCGAGCCAAGGACGTCAAAAGCAAAGGACCAGAAGCGCGATTGCATAACCTGACCCTGCATCAATCCCTGCACTCGCTCTCTTCCCATCGAGCTGTTTTTACCCGCGTCTGGCTGGGCCTTCTACCGAAGCTGACGGCAATCCGCGAGATTGAGCAACGGAAGGCTTTATCAACGCGTGCTCTCAATGTCATGCACCGAGGCGTAATTCCGCACCTGACGCGACCGGTTTTGGTGATGGATTGGGTTGGGGAATGTGTGGATCTCGGTGGAACCGTTGGGCTCCTGGCGCTGAATGCGTTGTTTCTATTGATGAAAGATTACAATCTGTATGTTTCACCTTTCTTTTTGAAGCCACTTCTAATACGTTCTAGGGACTATCCTTCATTTTATACGCGACTATATGCGTTCTTGGACCGAGATGTTCTTCATTCCAAACATCGTGCCCGGTTTTTCCGGCTCACGGAGGTATTCTTGGGGTCCACGCACATCTCTGCGGCAGTGGTGGCGTCTTTTGTCAAGAAACTCGCTCGATTATCACTCAGCGCCCCTCCTGCAGCAATTGTCCTCGTCATGCCATTTACCTACAATGCTCTCAAGCGTCATCCTGCGTTGATGCCTTTGATTCACAGAACGTACGTTGGCACAGAAGATGATGAACAGTCTTCGGACCCATTCGATGTGTTGGAACCTAACCCAAACTCGACGAGAGCGCTTGAAAGCTCGCTGTGGGAGTTAGCATCACATCGGTCGCATTACCTGGCCGGGATTTCCACCCTGAGCAAAATATTGACGGAGGCCTTTACGAAGCAAAGCTATTCGATGGAAGACTTCCTCGATCACACGTACGGCACGGTCTGTCTTTCATTTCGGGGTCGTTCTATCCTTGACCAGTGATTTACAGCTCTTCGATGCCGATGCTGCACGCAAAATCAAGAAAGAGCCACCCGTTGCCTTGGAAATGGGAAAAAATGTGGAGCTCTTCCGAGAGGAGGTCGTTTCAAATGTTACTACAGACCTTTGGAGCATCGCATAATTTGTGCTCCATCCACCATCGGATGTAACTTGTCTATGGGGCCGCACCAATCCATAGCATCCAGTGCGATGTAGTCTCGTAAAAAAAGCTGCGCGTGTGAACTTTGACAGGGGGTGATCGGACCTCGCTCATGTGGGGAAGCCGATGATGTCATGCTGATGAGCGTTACGAAGCTGGTCGGACTATCTTTCGCTCTCTCATGGGCAGATAATGCTCTCTAACGGCAACTCACCACCAACGTCTGCTTTTGTCTATCCCGTACGCTCGTTGCTCAAAAGCGAGATTCAACCGGCTCCCTCTCCTGTCAATGCCGTTGCCGTCGACATCAGCGCTCGCGACGACCCTGTCGCGCAAAGCACAAAAAATGACTCTGTAGATCCGGGTAGCGCATCTGCGGCCAACGGCGCTCCAGATGAACCACCGACGCTCCAATCCGATCCTCAGCCCAAGGCCAAAGGGAGGAGAAAGCGTTCACGAAAAAAACACGACCGCGCGAATGTACCCAATCCTAACTACAGGCATTTCCCCGGCGAGGACTCCCCCAAACTCCGCAGGACATTCACCGCAAGCCTGGGCCTGGTCAAGCAACCTGATGTTGCCCCTGAGGCGTTGGCCTTCCTTGTTGTCTCCCCATCGGTTTCCGATGTTGCAGCTCCTTTCGCGGAGACGAAGCCTCTCGATGGACCCCCACCCGAGCCTCGAGCGCGTCCGAAACAGGTGCCAGTGAGCGACGATCCTCTTCCCCCCGAAGAAGTTCCGGACGTGCCAGGTCTCGAATGGAATCCATCGCAAATGGGGGTCGTTCACCTCGCGCCACTCCCGAGCTCCTCTTCGCTGAGTTTTGACGAAAGGGCATCGTCCGTCGTCTTCGGCTCCTTCCGTGGCCATCCCAGTCAACGTAAATCTCCCAGCCGAGCGGGATCTACACCGTCTCTTCCCGAGGCCCCTGTCGGTGCCTCTGACGGCCAGGCGGGCGCTGCTCAGTTACTAAGCGTGGCTCGCGGTGGTGCTGCAAGTCGATGCTCAGCTAGCGAGTCACATTCAGGCACGGGCTCGCTGTCAGGCTCAGATGCCAGTGATGCGTCGCAATTGATTGCGGTCCGCTTTCAGCATCACCAGGACGAGAATGGACATCATATCATAGTCGGACGGGAGGGACAACTGGCGCGGTGCGAAGACGAGGTGAGTATCTCGCCTGGATCAAGCTGTTGTTCGAGCGTTCTTTAGCCTATCCGCACTCCAGGTGCTGTCCAAGGGTTCGGCGTTCTCATCGTGGTGGATGAGTTGGATGATATGCTCGTTGTTCGTCAAGTATCAGAGGTGCGCCACATCACGATTCAACCTCGTCTTGTCACTGAAGACCATTAGAATTCCGAAGAGATTCTAGGCCTACCTCCACATTACCTTTTCTCCTTGAATTGTTTCACCGACACGCTTTCGGACTCCCAAGCCGGGATACTTTGGGACAACATCCAGTTTCTATCTGATTCAGATCCCAACAGCCACGACGAAGAGGCATCTCCACACGTTTTTCTCTTGACTGGGTGGGGAGCCCCGGGTAGCGCTTCGCCGGATGATCAAGAGGCGAGTGGAGGGCGACGCTCCTGGACATGCTGGTGCGCAGTCCATCGCCCATCAACTTCGGCCCGACACGTCATCATGGAATTCGAGCTAGAGCGTGACGTTCTAAATCCACTCTATCCCTCTTTGGTAGAAGCGGTTCCGGAAGTAGGATCTCCTGACACGGGCTCGAGTGGTGCGAGTGACACGCCCGGGAGTGCGAAAACCGTCGGCGGTTCCACCGATTCTTCGTCACAGACGCTTACACCCGGTATTTCCGACGTTCCTGCGTTTGAGATTCCAACCGGGCCTTCTGCGGAGGACATCCTCGAGAGTACAACGTCACGCGCCAAACCTCTACCGGCGCTCGAACGATTGCGACGGATGGCTAGACCGGAACTAGTCTCACCTGGAGGCGCAAATCCTCGCTCACGTCGTAGGACAGCTTCTGGTTCGAGCACTGGAGGCGTGGGTATGATGGACGTGTTTGCCGTGATGGCCCAGATCAACGAGCAGCTCGGACAAGCTCCTGACTTGACTGCCTTCTTGCAAGTTGTCGTTGGAGTCATCAAGGATCTTTCGCAGTTTCACCGGGTGCTAGTGTACCAGTTCGATGAAGCATGGAATGGTCAAGTCGTCGCGGAACTATTGGACTGGAGCAAAACACACGATTTGTATCGAGGCCTTCATTTTCCCGCGTCCGACATCCCTGCCCAGGCCAGGCAACTTTACGCGATCAGTGAGCTCTTGCCAATTGACGCGATAGCCGACTAACCGGCTGCTGAAGACAAGGTGCGACTTCTGTATGACCGGTCGCAAAGCACCGCCAGGATCGTTGTGCGCAGCAAAGATGATCTGCAGACACCAGTGGTATGTGCCCTTGCGATTAGCAGCTGATACATACTTACAAAATATGTCCCAGGATATGACGCATTGTTACCTGCGGGCTATGAGTCCTATCCACATCCAGTGTTTGCTACCTTACTCTTGTATCAGTCTATTTGGCTGACCTGATTCAGATTTGGAGAATATGGGTGTACGAGCCTCGATGTCTATTGTGTGTCCAATCACTTGCGATTTCTCAGGCACTGACTCATCGCATGTAGTCTATCATGAGCTTCGGGACTCTCTGGGGTCTTGTTACCTGCCACTCCTATGGGGCTCAGGGAATGCGAGTCTCTTTCCCTGTCCGACAGATGATGCGATTGCTCAGTCAGTCGATATCGCGGAACATCGAGCGATTGAGCTATGCTCAGCGTTTGACCACGAAGAGACTGGTGAGTGCCATCTTTCCATCGAAAGGAGTAGTATCGAATTGGATTCCAGATCAATACTATGGCGTCTGACAATCATCCCGTGAGCTGGCTGTGTTCCACTCTTGCAAGCACCACACATAACCGTTACAGACTGGCTACATTGTTAGTAACGCCGATGACCTATTGGGCCTGTTCGATGCCGACTTCGGGGTACTTGTGGTCAGTTGCGTCTCTGTCTTCTAGGTGCACGGATGAGACGTTTCTTTCAGATAGGACAGGCTGCCAAGATGCTCGGCCCCAGCGACTTTGGACAGGAGATTTTGATAATCGCTGAATACTTACGTCTGAAGCAATTCGCGTTAGCAACTCTTCACCGTTTATCTCGTTCGACCTTCACGCGTTTCTTAGAACAATCCAAGTCACGCAACAGGTCAAATCGGACTACGAAGAGCTGGTCTCGGCTGGGCTAGATGTCATTGCCGGCATGCTCTATGTGCCGTTGTCCAGCGAGGGTAAAGATTTCATCTGCTTTCTGCGCAAGGGACAGCCGCGACATGTTCACTGGGCTGGCAATCCGAACGCGAAGACGGCCATGGAAACGATTCTCCAACCACGCAAGTCATTCGCTGTCTGGTCGGAAACACTTGCTGGGAGATGCCGAGCTTGGTCATCTGAACAATTGGAGACGGCCGGTGTCCTGGCGCTTGTTTACGGAAAGGTGTGTCGGTCGGATTGGATACTTTCAAGGCTGACCTCTGGTTCGAGTTCATTGAAGTATGGCGGCAGAAAGAGAATGCATTGCAGACGACTCGATTGACGAACTTGCTACTGTCCAATGCATCGCATGAAGTCAGAACACCGCTAAATCATATCATCAAGCAAGTTGCCATTGTATGTTGGTGTGTACTTTCTAATCGTGGGCTCAGTTATCTCGAAATGGCTCTCAATGGGCCCTTGGACGACGAGACTCGCGACAATCTCAACAGATCACACGCTGCATCCAAGGCACGTCGTTTCTCGGAAATGAGGCATTCTGTAACCACGGTTTCTCCAGAGTCTGCTCTTTACAATAAATGATCTGCTGGTACGATAATTGCTGCATACAATTGCTCACGATCATGAAATCTCCTCAGGACCTCACTCGATTGGAAAGTGGCAACGAGACGTCGTTCAACGAACCATTCGACCTTCAAACGACCATCGAGGATGCCATCCATCTGTACCGCAAAGAGGCCGTCAGACGCAATCTGGACTTCAATCTCAGGCTCGGCAAGTCGCCGAAGATTGTGGTCGGTGACATCAAGAAGATCAGGACAGTCGTCCAGAACATAACGGCCAATGCCCGTAAGTTCCGAGTCTCATTTTATGGCTGTGGAGCATCTTATGTGTGCCATGTCAGTGAAATTCACGTCGTCTGGTGCAATCTCTGTGACATGTGCCATTCTGGAAGAACCCGAGGGTATCCGTGGTCCGGATCAAGTTGCTGTTGAGATTATCGTGGAGGACACAGGATGCGGGATTCCGGCTGATAAACTGGCCACTTTGTTCCGTGAATTCGAGCAGGTTGAATCGATGGAGCCCTCTGGCGCTGCTCCTGGCGGTGTTGGTCTGGGTCTGGCCGTTGTCGCCAGGATCGTGGAGCAGTAAGTCGTTTTCGCAACCGCTGTCGCCATCAAGTCTGATTCTTCACTAGACTGGGTGGTCAGCTACGCGTCGAATCAAAAGTGAACGAAGGCAGTTGCTTTTCGTTTATGATTCCCATGGCCTTGCCGCAAGAGGGGGATAACTCGACTAGCTCATCACGATCGTCGCTTTCTCGCTCCCGAAAGCCCAGTTCGGAGTCCATTCACCAGATCGATTCGCTCGTAGAGGCCCTCTCGTCGAGCCATATGGTTCCAAATCCCGGTCATCCGCTCCTCAAAAGGGCGGATTCTTCATCGTCAGGGGAGCCGATGCCCGTGCAATCCAACAGCAGGCCCGGGACGTTTGATATCCCAGATTCTAATATTCCAGTCTGCCCGGTCAAAATCGACGGCTACACAATGGACTCGCCGATCCCTATGACCCCGTCGAAAGAGATTGCACCCTTCGATTTCCGTGCAGTCACTGACCATCCCTTGAAATCCCCTGTCGTTTTGAAGCCGATCTTGCCACCCGCGGTCGACTCGATGGGGCCATCCCATCTTCGCGTGCTGATCGTCGAAGACAACGACATCAATCGGACTGTCTTGGCAAAGCGCCTCAGGCTGGACGGACATTCTGTGGTGACAACTACCAATGGGCAGGAGGCACTGGACAAAGTGACGACGGATAGGTGCTTTGATGCCATCTTTATGGATATCCAGTGCGTTGAAATACACCTTTCCTGCACTCAACCAAGTTGACCCAAACACATAGAATGCCCATCCTCGATGGTTACCAGGCTACTGAACGCATCCGCGCCCTCGAAAAGGCGACGCCCGATGATGGGTCTCAGTCATTGGCCAAGGACCTCAACGGTGGACACATTCCCATCTTTGCTGTCTCCGCTAGCTTAAAGGAGAATCGGCGAGAGGAGCTGGCCGACTACGGGATTGACGGCTGGATCTTGAAGCCCATTGATTTCAAACGGCTCAAAATCATCCTCAAGGGCGTGATTGATCTGGACCAGCGACAGGCGAATCTGTATCGTCCGGGATGCAGCTGGGAAGCGGGTGGTTGGTTGCTCGAACGCTCCAGCCCCCCTGGAGAACCGCCACCCACGTGAGCGACTGGGTCGGCTCTTGGTGTTTTATGAATCCGGATTTGTTTTGTTGCTAACTCACTGAAACTGTAATTAGGACGAGGTTTTCCCACACACGACGAAATGCCCGACATTGTATCATAGTATACACAAAGTATCATAGATTTTGTAAGCAGCCCTTGCCAATGACCACTGCCATGATTGCAGTTGAACGAGAGCTCAAAAACCTTGCCTTGTGGCTTGTCGCCATCCTTCAAGGGCCAGTCTCTGCGTTTCCCAGATATGTTCGCTCAATTCCCTCCACCGCGCAGCATACACTGTCTGGATCGTTGATTCGTCGATGATGAAATCCAGGTCGGTCGCAACCAGCCGACGTCCATGTCTGCCGCTGCCCGCGTAGGACAATTCCACCCAAAGCCTTCTTAGTTCCTCCACGATTCGCGGGAGCATCCAGCGGCCCTTGAGCCCGAACCCCTTCCCCACGACGTAGAACGTCGCGCGGGTAGCGTGCATGCAGACCGGCTTCCACGTCCACACCCTCGCGCACAGCACGTCGAGGAGGTACATGAGCTGCGCGGACACGAGCCGCTCGGGCTTCGAGAGCTTCAGCACGACCGTGCCGCCGAGCGCGGCGGAGGCGAGGCCGACGAGGAGCTGCGAGACGAGCAGGCGGTCGCCGACGAGGTACTCGAGGCCGGGGCTGTCGCCGCTCCGCAGCGGGTGCCCGTCGATCGTGACGAGGTCGTACTGGGCCGCCGCCGCCCGGTCGTCGGAGGCGTGCGGCTGTGCGAGCTGTGGCGGGAGAGGGCGCAGGGAGGGGTCCGGGATGGGCCCGATGAAGTGCGGGCCGAGCTGGTACTTGGTTAGGTCCGCCCAGATGAGCTCAAAGCGGGGCGGGTGGCGGGGGTCGGCCGCCGAGCTCGTGAGGACGGCGGGGTCCAGCAGGCACGCATGCCCACCCTGCTCCACGGGGAGGGAGATCCCGACCCCCGAGGCGCGGGGGTTCTTGTCCAGTATGTACGAGGTGAATCCGCCGGGACAACATCTAGCAAGTGATAGTATGAGAAGCAGATTATAATCTACCCGAGACGTCACTGATAATCAGACCCGCACACGAAACTTACCCGAGGTCCAGGAAGCGGATGGGCACGGCGGCGGGAACGCACAGCGTCATCTCGTCGATCTCCTGCATCACCTGCTGCATCGAGCGGAACCAGCCCTGCTGGCGCACGGGGTCCTGGGCGTCCGCGGCGCGTTGCTGGAACTGCATGTGCGCGCGCTCGGCCCGGGTTTTCTATGTGGTCATCGTCAACGCGGGCTCAGACATCTCGGAGCCGCAGAGAGCGCACTGGGTGTCGCACGCGGTCGAGGACTTGGAGCGAGGGATTGTGCAGCGACAGCTGGTGGTTCATCGTCACTGGGGGTGCAGGGAGGGCGGAGCGCTGGCGGTGCCCCACATACACCCGGCGAACTTATACACGCAGATTGGCGCCCGCAGCAGCTTGGGCGCCAAACGAAGGACGGTAATGAAAGAGTGTACATAAGGTAATGAGATGCGGTGCTCGATTTCCTTCCTAATGCAGGCCGCTGGCGGCGTAATACACATCGACGTAGTTGAAGCCACCGCAGAGGCCCGCCGCTGCATTCCTGTCAGCACACATCGAGAATGCAAGCAGAGCGCCACTCACAGTCTCCGGAACAGTGGTACTGGCAGTTGGAGCTTGCGGTCGCCGTTTTGGAGGTGAACGTGGATCCGCAGAAGCATTGTTGCTGCGCGCGACGTGAGAACTCGGGACGGGCGGATAGACATGGGCACCTGACGCACCCCAAACTCTAGACCGCCGTAGACATAGCCCTTGCCGCCACAGCCTGTCAGACACGAGCTGACGGAGTTCGCTGGTCCGTCGTACGCTCCATACGAGAGCACCCTCGCGTTGGTCGCATCGTTGTAGCACCCCAGATGCGTCCACGCTGTGCTTCCCACGGTCGTGACGCTCGAAGTGCTGGAGCTGGCGGGCTTGTAGTACACACTCGCGTAATTGAACCCGCCGCAGTTGCCCGACCCAGCGGGGCACGCGTAGCTGCAATGCGAGTCGGCGACGGCGGAGACACCGGACAGCAGCGATGGCCCGCAGAAGCACTGCTGGCCAAACTCGACCGCAGCGTACGAAAAGCCTGCCTGCGAGCACGTGGTCTCGCACGATGCGATTGAGTTCGACGAGGCAGAGTCTACTTCGAGCGCACTGACGATCCGGCTCGACGGGCTATCGGGGTAGCACCCAAGGTAGGTCCACGATCCCGTGTCGGCGCCTGCTGGAGGCGTCGTGATAGGTGCCGCGCCACCCGAAATAGAGTAGATGTTGATCCTATTGGCTCCTCCGCAGATCCCAGACGCCGAGCCAGCAGAGCATGCGTAGTTGCAGCTGTCGCTCGTCGCTATCAATGAACTGGCAGGGGCTGCATTGCCGCAAAAGCATTGGCTCTAAGTCGAATGAGCGGAAATGGACTGGAAGATGAGACCAAAAACAGACCCCGAATTCGACACCCCCAAACGAGTATCCTGCGTTGGCACACGACGTCAGACACGAGGTTACACCGTTGCTCGGACCCTCGTAAACTTGCGCAGGGAGAACACGCTGATTGGTCGAGTCAGCGTAGCAGCCGAGGCTCGACCAGGACTGGCCGCCGGCGGTGACTGTCGCGGCAGCAGCACTGGTCGTCGTCGTCGTCGTAGTGGCTGTGCTCGCAGAGGACGCCTTGTAAATGTTGATGGCGTTGAAACCGCCGCACTTTCCAGCTGGGTGGTGGATCAGTGGCAGCAGACCCCCGATCGGATGCTACTCACCGCCGCCGGGGCACGGGTAGCTACAGTGAGACTCGTCCCAGGTCGATACCCCCCTGAGTGCCCGGTCAGCCACGGTCTCGACCCACCACAAGCTCGGATCACTTACGAAGCGATGGCGGCGGCGCAGAAGCACTGCGACCCGTACTCGACTCCGGCATAGAGATACCCGGCAACCTGGCACTGCGACTGGCAGCTGGAGATGCTGTTTCCGGTGGACGAGTCGATTTCGATTCCTCTCAGAGTACGGGAGCCGCCGTTATCAGTGTAACAGCCTTGGTGATAAGATGAGTTGATTGAATTGGAACCGCATCCGGATGCTTCATACCCTGATAAGACCATGTCACTGTCGCGGCCGAAGTAGCTGCAGTGTCGGTGGACGTCGACGTAGTTGTCGTCGTTGTAGTGGTGGTTGAGGTGGTTGTCGCGGTAGTCGTGGTCGCAGTACTCGTCGTGGACGTGGTCGTAGTCGAAGTGCTAGTAGAAGTGGTCGCAGTCGCAGTGCTTGTAGTCGCAGTGCTTGTCGCGGAAGCTGCTCCAACATAGACATTCAGATTGTCTGCGAAAACATCAATATAGCTCCATGTCATCCATGTGTGCAGTGCGCTGACAAAGACTGGGCACCGAGACATAAGTGAAATCCGTCGGAGACGCGCTCAAAACGGTGGTAGAGCCCTAAAACGCGTGACGAGTCGGCATTCAACGATACCGAATTCGAAGAGCACTCGACCGACCTTGCTCATGGCCACCGAGACCCGTCCCGGCGCAAGCGGAAGCTGCAACAGATTCACACCGGCTCCCAGGTTCGTCCACGTCTGCGACGAGCTCGTCCCGCTCTTCAACGTCACGGTGCACGTCGAGGAGCAGAACGCCGCGGCCCACAGATAGTCGGATGTCCACGCATAGTTGGCCGGCTGCGGCAGCGGGTCGGCGGTCGCGGTCGCATCGTGGGGATGCGGCCGAGCCCAGAAGTATATCACATCCTTGGTGACGGTCGGATAGACGCCGGTCTTGAACGCCTGGATGTAATACGCGCTCATGTCCATCCAAGCGGTGTGCGGGAAGTTGTCGGCCCAGGTCGTCCCAGTGGGCTGGTTGGCTGTGACTGGTCCGAAGCTATGTGCAAGTTGTTCACCATTGATCGAGGTGAGAAGGGACTGAACGCACTAGTCAGATTCACCAAAGTCGTTCCATGTGACCATCTCCACGAATGTCAGTTGATCGCGCATCTGGAAAATCTGGTTCCAGCGGTTGTTCAGAAGCCAGTCATCGGAGCGCAAAATACGGTTTTTGTCGGAGAGGTGGGTGCTGGAAAGTGCAGATCAGCAACAAAAAACGGCTGAACTTGACAGGGACAACATACTAGAACCATCCGCTGACTGTCGTAGCGTATTTAGATCCAACCTGACTGATATCTGTTTGTAATTAGCACCTGTCCACCCCGAGAGCAGAGCACACACAGTAGTAGTCATCAGCAGTATTCTTGTCCTGGTTGTTCTGGGACCAGGCACAACCCCAACTGCGACGTTGTTAGATTCCTAGCAACTGTGCACGCAGATCGACCCAGAACACACCAATACCACGAGTCGAAGCTTGACCACGCGCCAAAATTGCCCTCCAGCCCAGAGATAAACGGCATGATATATCCATTCGTCTGATCTTTCAAGCTCCTCCAGCCCGCGTCACCCAGACACGCGCCCTCGTAGCTGCTGATCATCGCCCTGCCGTTGACTTTGAACTGGGACGGGTGGCTCGAAAACTGGAGGGTGCGCTGGACGATGTCATTCAGGTCGCAGCCCAGGTTCGTGGTAAAGTCGAAAGAGATGAAAAGCTTGACGGGGCTCGATATCGCTTGTGCGGCGGCGTAGGCGTAGCCGATTTGCGTCCGTTGCCATGTGTCGCCGCCGATGTTGAGAGCGATGGCGTCGCTGGAGACGAGAGTCAAGGCGGTGAAAAGATGAACGTGTGAAGCCACCCACACTCCCTGTGCACCAATCGCTTGGATATCTGCAGTCCAGTTCGCTTGGGTATCTGACAGTAGATTAGAGAATGGGCCATGTCAGGGATCAATGGCTTACAGCCCCATCTATCGACGGGATGAGAAGCTGCTATAGATGGATAAACTATCGAGACTCACGTATCTGCGATTCCGGAAAGTCCTAAGTGCTAGCCCATGACAGAAAATAAAAACAACACGCACTGCCCACAATCTGGGGCAGATATGAGTTCCGGAGAGAAAAAAAAACACAGAGAAAACGCGTAAATCAACGCACATGATGCATAAACACATATTTCGTGTTATCGCGCTTCGCCAGGGCGGTCTCGTTGTCTATAGCGAAAGACCGATCCAGATTCCAGTTGGCAGAGAGTTTCGTCGTCCGGGTCGGCAGCTCGAGTTCCAGTTCCTCCAGAGAGCGTGAGTGGCCGGCATTGTGGAGACGGCGTCCATGTGTCCGAGATTGTGTCCCGGCAGTGAGTGAAAGAGCGACGAGGAGGAAGGGGAGCAAGGACTGCATGGGTCTACTGAGAGAAAGGACCAGACGTCTAATCTGAGGACGGCTGCAACCACAAGATATATATAAGCCATTGCAGTACCTGAGTACGACAAAAACTTAGGGGACACGGCAGATCAGGTACAGTGGCAGAGACTGACATGCCATGTCGTTGGATGTGGCGGCGTTGGCGGCTACATGCGCGTAAATTTCAAGGGCATGGAGCCATTCGCGGCACGGATATCCCAGTCTCTCTTTTGCTTTTCGAGCGCGTCGAACGCGAGCCCCCAACGGCAGAGAACCCGGGAGAGTAGCAACCGCGCATACAGGAGCTGAGAGCAGGAGAAGATCGAACGGCGCCGCCCAGACCGGTGTGACATCGCTAAAATTAATTATGGTTGGCGATCATGATGGCAGTTGACGTTTCTCGGCGATCATCAATGCGCGTATCGATAAGATGATAAAAACGTGAAAGTAGTGGCGGTGCCTGTTTCCGGCTACAGCAATTGCCTGTCCGCGGACACGGCAAGTACCGGTCTGGAGTTGAGTTCATGTTGCCTGTGCTACCACCACCCCTTCGGGCCAACGTCCTCCGCATTGGTCGACTTCATGGCGGATCTCTCCGCCGCAACTCGGCATTCGCGCCGCATCGGAAACCCGAACAGGGAATGCCCCCTCCTCTCAAGGGCATCCGCATCCTGGACTTGACGCGTGTTTTGGCCGGTCCGATGGCGACCATGCTGCTTGCGGACCTCGGCGCAGACGTTGTGAAGGTCGAGGAGACTTCTCGAGGAGATGACACGCGTAAATTTCCTCGTTGTATGCGTTGCTCGTGTGACGAAGGTCGATGAATATAGGCTCTTGGAACCCGCCGTCTGCTCCGACAATTGCCTCGGCTCCTGCAGAAGCAGCCCACTTGCCGTCGGAATCAGCCTACTTTCTCTCCGCTAACCGAAACAAACGCTCCATGACGGTACGTCGTTTCTGGGTGCGAAGACAATAAAGACAAACCATTGCAGGTCAACTTCAAGAAGCCTGAGGGCCTCGAGATCATACGCCGGATGGTGGCTCGGTCGGATGTCTTGGTGGAAAACTTCGTCACCGGCAAATTGGCGAGCATGGGGCTTGGGTACGAGGACTGCAAGAAGATCAACCCACGTATGATTTACGCGTCTATCACCGGTATGTGACTTTGAATGGTCCTGCCAGTTGCGTTTCTACAGTCTCAACGGCTGTCTATCAAGGATACGGACAAACAGGCCCCTACGCCGGGGCAGCTGGCTACGACGTCATTGTCGAGGCTGAAGCCGGTCTGATGCATATGTGAATCATGCCTATGCCCGTACCAGAGGTGACTGCTGACCTTGACAGAACCGGAGAGAAGGGCGGCCAACCCTGCAAAGTCGGAGTAGCTGCGACGGATATTGCGACTGGACTATACGCGCATGGAGCAATTATGGCTGCCCTGCTTTCTCGTCAACAAACAGGGAAAGGCGTGTGGATCGATTGTAATCTCTTCGAGACCCAGGTCGGTCTCTTGAAACATTGCCGCAGTGGATGAATGAATTGAGTCTGGTTCCAGATTGCTGGGCTAGCCAACATCGCGTCGAACTATCTCATCGCCGGCCAAGAAGCTGGGCGGCACGGCACGTCCCACCCGTCGATTGTGCCCTACCAAGTGTTCCCGTGTCGAGATGGGTTTATCATGTTCGGGGCGGGGAACGACCGACAATTCTCCACGCTTTGCACCAAGGTCCTTGGAAAACCTGAACTGGCGGTGGATCCCAAATTCAGTACCAACGCGGCTCGCGTCGAAAACCGCGCTGAATTGATCGGGATCATCGAATCTGTGCTGATGGAGCAAGACCGCGAGCATTGGCTGGGCTTGTTTACTGGCCTCGGGATACCCTTCGGTCCCATCAATAATATCGCACAGACATTTGCTCACCCCCAGGCCCAAGCCAGGGGGATGACGGTCGAGGTCGAGGTATGTCCGGTGCTCTTTTCTCGGAACAATCACTCGAACTGAGGCTTTGCAGCATCCGCGAGCAGGCAAAATCAAGCTGGTTGCGCCAGCAGTCTCTTACAATGGTGAGAAAATGGGCGTGGTGCGTCCACCGCCTTGGTTGTCGCAGCACACCACAGAGGTCAGTTTCATTCTCGCCTGGAGCTTTTCTTTGATTCAAATTGCTCCAGGTACTGCAAGAGCTGGGCTACACTTCCGACCAAATCCGTGAATTCAAGTCCCAGGGCGTGGTGTGATCTATTTGAATGTATAACATCAGCACAAGATGTCGAACTACCACATATGAACTCATTGTTCCTGAAATTGACAGCGGAACCGGAGTCTACACGTCACCTCTGTTCGAGTGATCCGAGGATGCCGCGGGCACACAAAAATAGACACAAGCAATCCCTTCCCCGCCTCTGAGATTCAGACTGGAGAAATTTGCGGTAGAATGAGACGAGCACTTCGTTGAACCTGTCGAAATCGAGGTCTAACCTGATTTAGCTTGCCGCTAAGCTCAACGATACGATCACATCGATCTCCGGCTCACTGATTGCCGCCAAATTAGCCCGAAAAGGGAAGCTGTTTCGAAGAACACTGATCGGCTCAATCTACGTCATATGAGAAAGTCGGTCGACTTTTTGCGCACTTGCATCAACTCACGATGACCGGCGATGCACCTCCACCAAAGGCCTCGGCCTCGCCGACGAGGACCTCCACTGATTCCGCCCCATCGGATCCTGCACCACCCGCCGAGTCGGATTCGAAGGATGACGCTGCTTCATTGCCAGTTCCCGAAGTGCATCTCCCAGCCCATCGTCGCTACAACGGCGCTCACATGAGACACGCAGGCAATCGATATGGAAGCGTTCAGTCAGATACTCGAATTGGACGAGGAAGGCTCGCACGACTTTTCGAAGGAGATGGTCACAGCGTATTTCTCCCAGGCAACAACGACATTCGTGGACATGGACAAAGCACTGTGCGTTCATGGTTGAGCCTCTGCATTCGCAGGAAGCTGACGGGATCCAAGTGCCGATGAGAATCTACCAGAGCTATCGTCATTAGGCCACTTTCTCAAAGGTTCCTCCGCTGCTCTGGGGATCCACCATGTGCAGGCATCGTGCGAGAAGATGCAACACTACGGAGAGCTCCGCGATGAAATAGCAGGGATCGATCTCAAGTCCGACGAAGCGCTTGCGCGGATACGGGTGCTCCTACCAGCTACCAAAGCCGAGTACGCGGACGCGCGGCGGTGGCTCAAGAAATGGTACGATGACCAAAGCGATCCCCTGACAGACGTGGATGACGACGACGACGATGACGACAAGGGAAAGCCGGAAACCAAAGCGCCATAAATTACACATCGTCTCGCGCACACCATTCCCTGTGATGGTAGCCGGTGCTCACATGCGCGCTATCTATTGCCCATGTCACGCCAAAAGCCGAGAGATCACTCTGTACTAGCTCACACACACGAAACAAACCTGCAACAACCTGCAGCAAGTGTTGATCCACTGAGTCTCCCTTCTGATGCCTGCTGCACGCCTGCTGGGGCCCTGTAATGGATCTTGTACAATTACAATCAGACCTTCATATCTTCTTATCAGCTATAATGAACTGATGTATCGGTCCGGATGCACTTTCATTGATACAATCAGACTTGGGCCTGGGTCACGACTCTCCATCAGCCCCCATGCACTCAAGATCCACGTGTCTTGTTTCTCACAATCTATCCTCGCTGCCCAGTGACTCGAAATCTGGGTTCAACTGCGATGATTTCCTCGTGGCTGATAGTGGGCACATACCCAATGACTCCCTTCCGTGCGTCAAGCGTCCTCTCTTCAGGGTGATTTTTCAAGGGCGTCAAGATCCACGCGCCTTTTTTCCCACAATAGATCTCCTCTGCGACCCGGTGACTCGAGATCTGGGGGCTCAACTGCAATGATTTCCTCATGGCTGATAGTGTGTACACATGAGATGTCGAAATAGCTGACTTCTCCTTGATGCTGTTCAGTGTTCACGATTTGAGGTCATTCTGCCAAGTACCTTTCTGTCATGAAACCCATTTGCGAGACAGTGAGATGATAAATCTTGGACCAAACTGTAGTCCGAGCTCAAACGTCGAACGTCGAACGCTGAGGTGTGGTCCAGACTCGGATATACGAGTCCATTTTGGTCATCCGGTTGGGGGGCAGAAGAATGTTTCACTTCAGGTTTTAGGTAGATTACCGCCGCGTCCTAATGAGGAACAGCCGGGGTCTGTACCACATACGTGCGTCACGTGTGCGCTGCGGGTATCCAGCGACCTTCATTCCACTCCTTGACTCTGAGCACCAACCGTCCCAAACTAACATCGACTCGTACGTAGTACAATGTAGTGGCTCCAAATGCGTAAAATACTATAAGCGACCGCGATCTTGATCGACCGTCACGCCTTCGGGCTCCATAAATAACCCTGAGCTGAGAGTTCTCAGCTCCCAGTGTCCCCGTCCATCGCAGCGATATCCCAAGCCATGGTACGCTTTTCTGCCTCTCGAAAACATCTGCCGAACGCAGCCTACAGGCTGCCTATTCGTCCCCACCACCATCATCTCCGAAGGAGCCATCTGCTACTTCGAGCAACAGCCCCATCGACGACGAGACATTTCAGCAATTCTGGAGCTCGATGACGACGGGTGTCACACCTACTCCCGGGACATGTTCGCTCTTACTTTGTGCAGGCTCCGGAGGCTTTTTCTGTGATGAAGACTGCACTGTGCGTCCACTTCTCTCACCGCCGTCGAACGAAGACGAGGCATCTATGCAGAGCAGACAAGGACATGGAACTTGTGGCAGACCGTGCACATTTCATCGCCGGATCGTCTGCAACACTCGGGATCGTTGG